>NDXB01011308.1:661-64180 GCA_002631895.1 Agapornis roseicollis | reverse complement strand
TCCCTGAGGGACACCACTCGTCACTGGCCTCCAGCCGGACACTGAGCCATTGACCACAGCTCTGTGTGCAGCCATCCAGCCAATTCTTTATCCACTGAGTGCCCCACCTATCAAATTGATGTCTCTCCAATTTAGAGACAAGGATGTCGTGTGGGACAGTGTCGAACGCTTTGCACAAGTCCAGGTAGATGACATCAACTGCTCTACCCCTGTCCATCAGTTCCGTAGCCCCATTGTTGAAGGCCACTAAATTGGTCAGGAAGGATTTCCCCTTAGTGAAGCCATGCTGACTGCCACCAACTGTCCTGGGTTTAGCAGTAGCAGTCATTTTTGATTTTTCTTTGTAGCTGCTGCTGCTGTGTTTTGACTCAGCCTGGGAACAGAGCTGATAATACTGATGTTTACTCTGACCAAGGACTTCGTGAGTCTCATGCTCTGCCAGGAGGGAGGGGAATCCGGGAGGAAGCAGACACAGGACACCTGACCCAAACTGACCAAAGAGGTATTCCATACCAGAGCACGTCATGCCCAGGATGTAACTGAGAGTTACCTGGAAGGGCGAGTGCTCTGCAGGATTGGAGGAGGTTATCAGTCGGTGCTTGGTTGGGCAGGGTGGGGTGAGTTATCTGTTGGTGGTTGTTGAGGTGCTGTATTCTCTTCCCTTGTTATTTCCTTTATCATTGTTATTGGTGGTAGCAGTAGTGATTTGTGTTATACCTTAGTTACTAAACTGTTCTTATCTCAACCTGTGGGAGCTGCATTCTTTCGATTCTCTTCTCCATCTCTCTTGGAGTAGAGGGAGGGCAAGAAGTGTGTGTATGTGTGTGTGGTGTGTGAGTGAATGGGCTGTGTAGCTGGATTTAAACCATGACACGAAGCACCAAGTTGTTTTTCATGTGCCTTAGCATGCNAACCTGTGGGAGCTGCATTCTTTCGATTCTCTTCTCCATCTCTCTTGGAGTAGAGGGAGGGCAAGAAGTGTGTGTATGTGTGTGTGGTGTGTGAGTGAATGGGCTGTGTAGCTGGATTTAAACCATGACACGAAGCACCAAGTTGTTTTTCATGTGCCTTAGCATGCCTTCCAGGAGAATATGCTCCAAGATTTTGCCAGGCACAGAGATGAGACTGACTGGTCTGTAATTCCCTGGGTCATCCATTTTCCCCTTCTTGAAAATGGGGGTTATATTTACCTTTTTCCAGTAGTCAGGAACTTCACCTGACTGCCAGGATCTCTCAAATATAATGGCCAGTGGCTTAGCAGCTTCACTCTGCAGCTCCTTCAGGATCCGTGGATGGTTTTCATCAGGTCCCATGGACTTGTGCACTTTCAGGTTCTTAAGATGGTCTCGAACCAGATCCTGTCCTACAGTGGGCCCAAGGTCTTCATTCTCACAGTCCCTGCGTCTGCCTTCCAAGACTTGGGTGGTGTGGTCAGGGCATTTGCCATTGAAGACCGAGGCAAAGAAGTCGTTCAAAACCTCAGCCTTCTCCAAATCCACAGTAGCCAGTTCAACCAATATCTTCCGGAGGGGGCCCGAGTTGTCCCTGGGCTGTCTTTATTCACAGTGTACCTGTAGAATCCCTTCTTGTTATCCTTAACATCCCTAGCTAAGTTTAATTCTAACTGGTCCTTAGCTTTCTTCACCTGGTCCCTAGCTTCCTGGACAACATCCCTGTATTCATCCTAGGCTGCCTGTCCTTGCTTCCACCTTTTATAAGACTTCTTTTTCTTCTGAATTTTCTTTTGAATTTTGATGGAAGAGACTTAGGAGAACTAGATTAACATTAAACTTAAAGATTTCTTCTTTATGATGGAAATGTTGAAAGTTTGTGCACAACCAAAATAAAATTCTCCTAAAGGTGAATCTTTGGGTCCTGTCCTCCCCATTTAAACTTAGGACACTGTAATGTAGAGCTCCACTGTGATTATTTGTTATGTTGAAAGCAAAGTTTCAAACCAAATAAATTTTTTGTATAGGTTTTTAAATTAAATTATTTGTGTGGAATCTGAATCCAGAAAGAATATTGTTTAGAGAAAACAGGCTCTTTTTTGTGCACTTCTTCATTAAACTCACTGCAAGCAATAAAATTCCATTGTCTGTCTGCATTTTCAAAATGCATTAATGTACTTTAAGTTTCATTTTATTATTTTTTAACTTTCTACAATTCATAAATATTGATTTGTTTATTACTTTAGTTTCAAGCATTGCTAACTGTTCTATCTAGTTCTATTCAACCACTTTGTTAAAAACATTCAAATCATGTTTACTTGATCTGCTCATCCCACATACAGACAGCTTTCATCTGAAAATTCTGAGCTTCTTCCCAGTGGAAATTAAATACTATTTTCTATGTTGTTTCTTTATGAGGTTTGCATTTTCTGATGTTTAACTGCTGCATATGCTAATAATATAAGTTGTTAGTCACTTGTCACAAATATCCACGGAAAATTTGATTCTGTGCTGAGCTGTGCTTTGCCAGTGACTTTGGTAAATGTTTTGTTTTCTTAACTGTAGCCAGTAAAATTAACATCCACTTTAGAAATTCATTTAGAAGATATGTTCTATGAAGTATTTTTTCTTTGTTAAATTTCAAACGTTGTAATTAGTTACTAATTAAACACTGTTATGCTACTCATATGGGCATTTACTATTTCAAACAGGCTAGAAAAACACAACAAATTTACTTTAATTAAAAATCTAGCTTGTCACCTCCCTGTGCCTGAGGCCAGAACACACTAATATGTAGACTGATATTAGTGATTGGTTCTGATCTTTCATGTTCTCATAGAGAGATATGTATATTAACTAGGGTCAAACACTGTTGGCATTCATACTGTTTAGCAAGCATTCCAGCTAATAATTTTACACCTTTTGGTAAAACCTTGGGAAACTTTTTCCTTGTATGATACCCTTATGCACAAAAGAAGGCTCACCTTTGGGAGGCATGCTTAAGGGGGATTATAAGGACTGGCTCCAGTCAGATAAATACAGTAGCTTGAATTTCATAACTCACCCTTTGACCGACTACAGGCAAATGTGATTGACTGTACTTACTTTCTTTCTCAAGGATGCTGTGTTCTTCACCAAGAAACTTGAAGAACAACTTTAAGGCAATGGTAGCTCACAGAGCCCATGGCACAGCTCCTTGCCTGCTTGAAATCTGCTTAGATGAGTGGCGCCTTACTCCTAACATGGGCAGCTACTGTCTTTTTTTTCTCCGTAAAAAGATGCATGAAGAATGATACACCTGTGACTAACTTCTACTGATGGATCTATGTGCTGGAAAGCTACAGGTGAGGGGTGAGCAAGAGATGTTTGCTCTACCTTCAGATGAAAACCATATGGATGAGTTACAGCATACGTTAAATAGACTGCTTGAGCAAGAGCATGAGTATACTTCAGCCATGTTTGCTAGAGAAATTATTTTCTCCCTGCTCAGAGCTTCCCCTTCCCCCAGGTGTTGCAGACAGTTGTTGTCTTCCTGTCTCTCTGGTGGTGGCAACTCTGTAATGTTTCCTACAAGGATGCTGGAGAGGGACTCTTCACTGGGGACTGTGCTGATAGGACAAAGAGTAATGGATTTAAACTTGGGGAAGTTCAGGTTAGATATAAGGAAGAAATTCTTTACTGTGAGGGTGGCGAGGCACTGGAATGGGTTGCCTAAAGAAGTGCTAAATGCTCCATCCCTGGCAGTGTTAAAAGCCAGGTTGGATGGAGTCTTGGGTGACACGGTCTCTAATGTGAGGCATCACTGCCCATGGCAGAGGGGTTAGAACTATATGATCATAAAGTCCTTTCCAAGCCTAACTATTCTGTGATTCTATGATTCTATGTTTCACTCAAAATGTGTAAGTTTCACAGAAGACCTTCCATTTAAAGAAATTCAGCCTAACACTCATTTTCTGCCTCTGTAATCAATCTAGCTGGAAAAGGCTACCAGCTCTCTCAGTGAAAACTCTTAGCTTGGTGGTGGTGTTTTATGAAGATCCTTCTTCTCATTAATCTCTGGAAAAATCTGGCTTGTAGTCCCATATTTTTGTTTGACCAAAACTGGCAATTCTCACTAGTGGCTGGCACCTTCTTTTTAGGTTTGACTTGAAATAGAAAGTTAATGAAATTTGGCAGCTTTATAATGGAAGTGTTACAACTGGGGAAATGAGACAGCTCTTTATTAAAATAGATTCAGAACCTGTGTATAGTTCATTGTTATTTATAGACCTAATGGATTGACCAGTTACCTCTGTTCTTGAAGAACTTAGAATGGACTAGGCTGCTAAAGAGCTTTAGTGGTTCTCCCTAAGGTAGTTGAGTTTTAGGGTATTAAGTTCTTTTGGACAAGAACTTGATCTTCGTTACATGTATTTGTCTAATGAATACATGTAGTATATTCATTACATAATGTGTTGTCTACACAGACAGCATGCTATAATTTAATTGATCAGTCTTTGGGAGTGTTTTGGAAAACTTGTGAAGTGCCTTACTAGTATAAGATGATGATTTGGTTTTATGGCTTCAGTGATTATTTTGCTATGTAAGGGCTGTGTAACATAATGCATATCACAGGCTCCCTTGCAACTTTGTGAATCCTTAGTGTTACCCACATCCTTGGGATCTGTAAGACATAAACAAAGAATAAAATGAAGAGCTCTTTTTGGCTGGAATTCAATTTAATGAATAACATTAAGCATATGAATAGTTCCCTTCAAGTCTGTGGAATTACTCTCTGCTTTTAAACTTACAAACATACTTAATTAGCTCACTAAAATAGTTGCTTTACTAAATCAGTTACTTTTATAATTCTGTGTATGAGAAATACAAAGAACAGTGAAGGTTCCTTTTAAATAGATCATGTAGCACCACTACATGTGGAAAAGACAGAGGAAACAGCCAGACTGAAAATGTAGCCAAAGACAAAACATTCCTCTGGTGATGTGTTAGCTGAAGGTATTCAGCACCTCACAAGATCAGGCCTTGTATGATTAAATTGCTGTGCAAACCCACGGTAATAGATCCTTAAATAACAAAGTGAGAGGGAAGATAGGAAAGTTAGGTGGGAACAAAACTAACTCAGTGCATTAGAAAGATTATTGTTTGAGTTCCCAGTATTTAACAACTGGGTTCGCGGTTCGGTGACTGAATTCAGCAGTGGTGTTGTTCTGGCCAATGGCTCAGTGGGAATGTCGACCTGAGCAACAACAGTGTGGTATGTACAACTCAGGTCAGACATGTCTCTGATTTCTGGCCACTTTTTCTCTCGGGTAGTGTTTATTTTCTTCCCAGAAAATATGGTGATATTTGGATTTATTCAATCTTGTGGAGGTCTTGTGCTGCTTATTCTAATACCTCTTGTGGAACCTGACCCACACATCATTGCAAATAACTCATTCAGGTAAATAACTCATTTAAAACTAAGACCTTAACCCTCCTCTTAAAGCTGAGTGAGCTGGACTGAAGGAAAATAGTCTGTCCTCACTTAGAGTGGAGCACAGAACAAGTGTTTTTTGACCTTAAAGCAATGCTTGCCATAGTGCGTAGCATTGCCTCTGTTCAGAAGGTTCATGCACAGCCCATCTGCAGTTTCTTCCTTTCTCCGGTGCCATGAGGGGCAGCGGTGTGTTTCAGTGCTGCTGTGTGGTGAGCAAGTGGCTTATAGGGTTTGTTGAGCTTGGTCCTTTCTCCTATTCTTCATCATCATGACTTACATGTCAGCAGTGATATCATTCACCTTTTTCTAATGTTTTTTTTAACACATGGCCTTCAGAAAGCAAGTGCGACTCTTCATTTCATTCCTGTAGGCTGTTGCTCACATCTCTGCTTCATAGGTCTCAGTGTTAACTGTTAGTGTAGTACTTATACATGGGTTGCCATGAACAAACAACTTCATATAGCAGTTTAGCAAAAAATTAGAAAGCAAAGAACTTGGTTGGAATGATCTACATGAAATTAATTTGTTCCCTGTCGGTAATACAATCTTATTAGAGGGGACGGATAATAAATGTTGCAGCTTGGGGTCTCTCAGTGAGAGAGACTTTTTCCCCACAGAAATGTAGGAACCACCTCTCTCAGAGGTAGGACTTGAATTTTAATAGTGGATACAAAAATAAAAAATGTATTACCACCTTTTTTCAGATAAACTTTCTTTTGTCTTACAAACTGTAGCATTTAACAGGCCATTGATATATCTATTACTGATTAGTCAAGTCAGCAATATTATTTCTAATTCTGTGGTGGTGCCTGGAATTTCCAGACATGATTTAAAGCTTCTTTGTCTAGACACAATACATACAGACATACACAACAGAAAGAGGATTTGTCTCTCTAAATAATTACTTTTATACCAACTTTACAGCAACAACATTCCATCAGAATGCAACAAGATTTGTATGTTGTTTCTGCCTGTATCTGCATGTTAAATCGTGTGAGAAATTACCAGGTGGCAACTTGCTGAAAAACCACAATAAATACAATCAATACACATTTATTGCATTCATGCTATTAAGATATTTTAGGAGCTAATAATAAGTCCCAGTTTATTCTGAGTCATCTGATTGCCATGAATTTTATTCTAAAGCTAAAACTGTTCTTGCAGTTCTTTTGAAAAGGTAATAGACATATGTCCTTTTGGTTTCTAGTGTAATTAAACTGGTTTAAGTTCTCATAACAATCTGTGTCATTTAATCGTAAAGAATAATGTAAATATAAATGCTCAATATCTAGGTTCCTGGTATAGCTGTAGATGTTATCAATAGCATGCTCTTCTGGATCTGTGAAGTGTGACATTTTGGCAGGTTTACCACTGAAACCTAGTCAGGTGATACAGACCTTTGAAAACCGTGGACCATTAGTTTGATGAAAAATGGTGCCATTGACTAGGGCTAGCAACACACATCTATGCTCAGTCACTGCATCATGACTGAGAGATCTTGAGATAATTAAACTCATCACGGAAGAAAAAATGCTCCTAAATGTGTGTGACGGAAGGCTCTTAAAGATTCATGCTAATATATAAATATAAGGGAGAAACATAAAGAGCCCTGAGGACTATGTAAAAATTTAAATGCAATAGCCACTGAATGATGATTCAGCCTTAAGATTTTTGGCAAATAGCATGAAAACAGATTGTATTGATGTGAATTGTGCAGCATGTTAAAATGTATGCTCATGCAACCTGTGGTCAGATTTTTAGTGTAAGAGCAAATCTGATATGTGAATCTTCTTCACAGCTGGCAATAAATGAGTAAGGAAAGCTAGATGTAAATCAGGCTTTACTACTTTGTTTTTTGTGCTTAGATCAAAATTGCAAAACCTGGGTCATTAGCCCAGTTTCTCCAGATGAATTCTGTTAACTCATAAGAACTGGAAGAGGCCTTGGTAGTATCCTTTAATGTTGTCTACAAGTGAGTCAACATCTGAATATTACACATTCCATAAAGGAGGCAATTTCGTCTGTCAGTGATTAAATGTCTTCAAATACTAATTAACACACATCTTGAATATATTCATCTGCAAGGAGACAGGAAAAAAAACCCCAAACTAAAACAAAGCACAGAAAGGAATTTTGTATTAAATTCCTTAAAAATATAAACCACAACACTGAGACCAGGGTTTTCTTTTTCTGGAGTGCCTTTTCTTTTAAGATCACAACAGTATTCTGATTTTCTTTGATAGAATAATATTTGTTGAATTGGTGTATTTGAAGTCATACAGGCCTTTTGTCATGGTTTAAACCCAGCCACACAGTCCATTCACTCAGTCTCCCCTTTCTTGCCCTCCCTCTGCTCCTGGAAAGATGGGGAAGAGAATCAAAAGAATGCAACTCCCACAGGTTGAGATAAGAACAGTTTAGTAACTAAGGTATAACACAGCCCACTACTGCTACCACCAATAATAATAATGATAAAGGAAATAACAAGGGAAGAGAATACAGCACCTCAACAACCACCAACAGATAACTCACCATACCCTGCCTGCCTGACCGAGCACTGACTGATACCTCCTCCAACCCCCCAGAGCACTCACCCTTCCGGGTAACTCTCAGTTGCATCCTGGGCATATGTGCTATGGTATGGAATACCTCTTTGGTCAGTTTGGGTCAGGTGTCCTGCCCCTGCTCCTCCTGGCCTCTCCTCCTCCCTGGCAGAGCATGAGACTCACAAAGTCCTTGGTCAGAATAAACATTTGAGCAGTAACTAAAAACATTCCTGTTATCAGTTCTGTTCCCAGACTGAAAGTCAGAAACATAGTGCTGCAGCAGCTCCTAAGAAGAAGAAAAAATGTCTGCTACTGCTAAACCCAGGACACCTTTAAACAAGGTGAAAGCTTCAATTAGCAGTCAGGTTCTTTATACTCAACCCTGAGTTTGGGCATGGTATTTGGAAGTGCTGGGATTTGGCTTCAGTATAAACATATGAAAAGCCTGATCCCTGACATTTACTGTTTCATGCTTCTAAACATTTAGAAAACATGATCAGATGGGAAAATTGGGGTATGAGGGGAAGATGAAGACCTTTCACTAGTATACCTTTTTTTCTGTTAAATGTGTTTTGTTCATGGAGGGAGCAGAGTCTTGTTTCGCTGCAAAGGAAAGGTAAGTCCCAGCCAAAATGTGCCATGGGCATTTCTGCTGGGTGACCATGCAAAGCAAACAGTGGTGCTTTGATTTTACAACCTCAGCCCGTCTTGGAGCCTCAAATATTCTTCTGTTTTCATTTCTTCTGTAAACCTTCTAATTTGTGTCACTGTGGGCCATCCTCTTCTTTCCTCGAAGTGACACATCCTGCTGTTGTGTTGCCTGCTTTTATGAGGAAAGCTATTTGCTCTGCAAAATGATTGTGGCACAGGATCTTTGGAATCTGGTTTACCTATTCTGTTCATAGTTCTATCAGGCAGGATTTGTAAGTGAATCCCACTCTTTTACTTCTGGACCAGTTTGAGAGCACAATGGAACACAGGCAGCTGTGGGCTTCTGAGATGCCCTTTGCTTACTGGAGTCACAAGTATCAGGTCCTCCTTTATTCCCCCTCCAGGTGTCTGGCTGCTGAGGATGCCTGGCCGCTGAGGGCGTCTCTCATCCCAGGGGACACTGGAAAGAGAGCCCAAAACAGTAGGAGAGGTGGTGCCATGTCATGGCTCAGCCCCTGGAGCTGCTCTGGGCTGAGCAGGATCCTCACGGTGCCCTGACAACCTCTTCATTCCTGGTTTTCCACAGGGGTAATTACCCTGTATGGGAGCATACAGATGGTGTGTGGGGTAAACATCCATGCAAAATAACCAGGTGAGAGGCTGGGAATGTGCTCTGAAAGAGTAGAGAAAGCTATCTGGTATTATGGAAACTGTAAGTCCTTTCAGTCAATACAAGACAGCAAATACCAGGGGAGAGTGGCAGGTCAGAAATAGCTTTTCTAGAAACATTTTCCCTGGCGATGCAATGGCCAAACCCCAGAGCTCAGCCCTTCAGAACTTAGGGGACAGGTTCTCCATGCACGCAGCAATGGTCACTGGGTTCCTCTGTAACATGACTGGGTGGATTAGGGCCTGTGGAAAGTTAGTTATTTAGGTCTGAAATAATCACTCTGCACTCATTTTCTCGCCATTTTCAGATGCAAGTTTATCTCCCCCTGCATTAGACACTGGGAATGAACCACCTAGAAGTACCAGCTCTTCTATGATGACTTGTAAAAAGCACTTCTTCAACAAGCCAAGAGCTGGAAGCCTAACCCTGAGCTGCATGAATTGAACTGAGGAAACTCCTCCTGTTTGTTGTCCATGCTACAGGCATTTGTATAAAAGCATCTGAGCCAAGCTCCAAATGAAGCTGGCTCATTGCCTGAAGCTGCTGGAATATCTCTACATTGCTCCGAGCATTTATTATAGGTACTGGCAACTGACTGGGTGTGTTGGGATGGAATGATTCCCCTCTCTCTCAACACATCTAGTTTAAAGCATCCTTGACCAGTCTGGCAAGCCTCTTACCAAAACTATTCTTCCCCTTTGTTGTCAGCCTCCAGTAGGCCTGGCCTCCTAAACTGAGTCCTGTGTTCTAAATACCCAAACCCCTGACTATGGCACCACCGTTCTAACCATTTATTAACCTGGCAAATCCTCCTAGCCTTTTTGGGGTCCTCCCTTGTACCCTGGAGAACTGACAAAAAGACAATCTGAGCTCCAGAGCCCCTAAACACCTCTCCCAGGGCTCTGTAGTACTTCTTCATGCTCTCCAGGCTACTGCTATCTATATCACTAACACCCACATGGATCACTAGAAGTGGGTAATAGTCAGTGGTGCTTACTAGAGCAAGCAGCCTCTCTGCAACATCCCTGATCCGTGCCCCTGGTAGGCAACACACCTCCCTTGAGACTGGGTCAGGCTGACAGATGGGTGCTTCTGTTCCTTTCAAAGTAGAGTCCCCTAAAACTACGACCCACCACTTTTTCCTGGCAGCATCAGCAGAGATCTTCTTTACCAGTGCACCAGTCGGCTGTTCATGGTGTGAGTGTGTTTCCTCATCAGTCCCCTGCAGGACAGCAAACTCCCTCCAAGAACAATGAAACCAGAGCCTCTACCCTCAGTTAGAAGTTGGGCCTTGATCTATTTCGGCAATGCAACCCAAAAATCAAAAATCAGCACCCATCTTAAGATGTGGAAAAGCAGAGCTGAAACCTGTTGCCCCCTGAAATTCTGAAGCTTTTTTTCTTTCTCCCAGTTCTCTGTTGCTTGGGGAAGACATCACCACCTACTGCTACCTGTGTAAATCAGTTTGCCAGGCACAGTGCTGTTAAGCCTACAATGATTCAGATGCCTGAATCAGTGTATTTAAACCCAGCCTTGGTGTTTCTGTGCTATGCTGGAGTACAGCGTACAAATAAATAACCTTAAACATGCTGCTGGGCAAGGAGGAGTCACACTATGGTTTATGACTTCAGCTTCTGCTATTTTTCCCTACTGGCTTTATGTGTGCAACACTAACAGCCCTAACACCTAACTCTCTGAACCTCTGAGGCTAAAGTCCGGTTAGCTAACTTGCAGGTTTTCTTTACAGAGAAATATATTTTCCATTTTTATAGGTGTGCTTAGAAGTTGTTTTGAAGTTAATTTGCACAGATGCATCTTTTAATATGTTTTCTTTTCCAGTATGGCAGCTCAGGGGAGGTGCAAGGTTATAAGACATGACAAACGCTTACTATTTGCAAAATCCAGAAAAAGCAGAAGCACTATTTGATCCTTTAAGAGGCTTGTCAAATACCTGGGGGCAAATATCTGGAATGAATATTTGTTTTCTTAAATGAAAGGTGCATTTTAACCTCAGAGAAACACATACCACAGAGTAGTTTGAGCAGGAGGGGTTCTGAATAGGGCAAGTGAAACAGAACAAAGTCCATGAAACCTGTCAGCTAGCACAACTGTTTAAAAATAATTTCCTGCATGATTTTACTTTAGCAATTAGTGATATTTGACTAATAATTCACTCTTGTTCTTGTTGTTGTTGTTTTATCTGAAGTATGATAAACTGAACGAAGAAAGCTTTTCAGGGAATGTTTACTGCACAAGTTTTCACAAAAGACCCTCTAAGAGAAATGATGCACTGAAATGTTTCAAATGCAGGTGACATGTTCAAATGCAGGTGATACATTATGCATAAGAGGAGTCTGTGCTCCTCTTGCTCTATTCATGCAATAAATATCTTTCTTCAGGACGAAAATGAACCACATATACAGAAGACATTTATTTTGTAAGAAACAGTTCTCTCTTGAAACTGCAAATCTTTTTGACATATAAGATCACTTTGAAACAATGAAAAAGATCTTTTCCTCAGAAACAAGAGGGATCTGAAGTAACTTCAGTAAAAACTATTTTAGCAGATTCAGCAGAAAAGTATTTCTGTCATTCAGAGGAAGATGGGGAAAGGTCAGCAACCTTTGTAGCCTCTGTTCATTGAAACCAGGACCATGAAAGTGATGCATCTATTGAAATTCATTAGTCTGGGGTAATGTCCTGTGTCCCAACAGGCTAACTTAGTCTTAGGGGGCATCTCTTTCTAGGATCCCTTTATGCTTTCCTATGTCAGCCTTTTTAAAGGGATCTCGCTTAAGTAAAAGAATACACTATTTTAGGCACCTGAACACAATGATCTTATTTTCAAAATGCAGCTGAGTGCTGAAGTACTTTGAAATCCCAGGTCACTATTCCTTGTAAAGAAACTATTGTACAGTAAGCTCTGATGAACACATTTCCAAGTGTGCTGGAAATGGTTATTTAATCAGTCAGGTCTTGGAGGCTGTGGAACTCATGGGAAAGCTAAAAGAAGGGTCAGACATAAAATGCATCATTTGGTTTTTTGAAATTCTTTTAATTGCTCTGATATTGGTAAACAGTAAGGGGGAAGAGGACTTTGTTTTAAAAAGCAACATATGAAACAGGATAAATATAAAGATAACAGTTTATTGTCCTATTAAGGTGCTAGTCTGTTTCTCCTCTACTTCATTTTGCTAAAAATTAATTTAGGGGAATATTCCCAAATTACCCTGCTAAGTTTCAAGAACTTTCAAACTGGCTTACTTTGTCCAAATATAGCCAGAATAGAATTATAGAATAGTCAGGGATGGAAAGGACCTTAAGATCATCTAGTTCCAACCCCCCTGACATAAGCAGAGACAACTCACACTAAACCATGCCACCCAAGGCTTCATCCAACCTGGCCTCGAACACTGCCACCGATGGAGCACTCACAGCTTCCCTGGGCAACCCATTCCAGTGCCTCACCACCCTAACAGGAAAGAATTTCTTCCTTAGATCCAATCTAAACCTCGCCTCTTTAAGTTTGAACCCGTTACCCCTTGTCCTGTCACTGCAGTCCCCAGCATCCCTATAGGCCCACTTCAGATACTGGAAGGCTGCAATGAGGTCTCCACGCAGACTTCTCTTCCCCAGGCTGAACAGCCACAACTCTCTCAGCCTGTCCTCGTATGGGAGATGCTCCAGTCCCCTGATCATCCTCGTGGCCCTCCTCTGGACTTGTTCCAACAGCTCCATGTCCTTTTTATGTTGAGGACACCAGAACTGCATACAATGCTCCAGGTGAGGTCTCAGACAGCAGAGTAGAGGGGCAGAATCACCTTCTTCAACCTGCTGGTCATGGTCCTTTTGATGCAGCCCAGGATACGGTTGCTTTCTGGGCTGCAAGTGCACACTGAAGCCAGCTCATGTTCATGTTCTCATTGATCAATACCAAGTCCTTCTCTGCAGGGCTGCTCTGAATCTCCTCTTTGCCTAACCTGTAGCTGTGCCTGGGATTGCGTTAAAANATGGTCCTTTTGATGCAGCCCAGGATACGGTTGCTTTCTGGGCTGCAAGTGCACACTGAAGCCAGCTCATGTTCATGTTCTCATTGATCAATACCAAGTCCTTCTCTGCAGGGCTGCTCTGAATCTCCTCTTTGCCTAACCTGTAGCTGTGCCTGGGATTGCTTTAAAAACCCAGGTGTAGGACCTTGCACTTGGCATGGTTGAACTTCATGAGGTTGGCATCAGCCCACCTCACAAGCCTGTCAAGGTCCCTCTGGATGGCATTCCTTCCCTCCAGAGTATCCATCGAACCATTAGTTCTGTCTGGTTGTCTTACAAGTTGTTTACTCTCTGGACTTGCTTTGTTTTTAGTAGTTTCTGAGAATTATTATGAGACTGATTTTTTGTGTTTCTGACTCATACAGAATTGAAGAAACAACAAACTAGTTTTAACAGAGGTTGTAAGAATTTTGCTAATGTGAAGAATAAAGACTATTCTGTTAACCTGATTGCGAAACTGATTGAAGGAGTTCTTCGTTCTGTTTTACTTGGCCTGAGAAAATACCAAACTATGCACTACAGATGATCTAAAGATTGAGATTAATGTCTACTTGTTTGATTGAAAAACACATTTGTTTCTCTTTACATCCTGTGTAGGGTAAAAAGAAGTATCTTTGCTTTGCAATAATCCTCTTCACTGTTCTTATTAACAAAGAACATTGCTCTGTTTTCCAGCAATAGATGCTATTGGACCAAGGCCTAGATCCACAAAAGACTTTAGATGCTGATGTGGGATTTAGGTGACTAAACCCAACAGTTAGATCCCCAAAATCCCTATTCAGCAGCTGCTTAATCCTGTAGGTGCCTAAAATATGTAGGAGCCAAAGACATTAACATTAAACTTACTAATACCTATGTCTCTATTTACTTGGAAGTGCACCAGATGGTGTTTGTCTCCTTCCTCATCATGCAGCCATTCTCAGAGCAGATTTGCAGGATTGCAGCTTTCAGCTCCACAAAATGCAACAGCTTCTTTCTCTCTGGTGGAGTGCTCCTCATGCAGTAATTTAGAAGTTACAATCCAGGGAAGAGGGTGTAAAAAGACCAAGTCCAATCCATCTTCTTCTTGCTGAGCTTCAGCTACACACATCTATTTTCCCCCAGGACAGTGGCTTACCAGCTTTCTTGCTGTCATGATTCTGGCCATCTGCTTTTCTACTCACCTATACTGCTTTTTCTTCCAGCTACTTCATGAAAGGGAAGCTGAGCCTATCTTAATTATTTGAGAAAAGAGATATAGCTGCTTCTTATGGCTCATTCAGGAAATGTCTGTGAAGGACCTCCTTGTGAACATGGGTGAGTCACTGGAAAGATTCTGGATCATTTTTTATGTAAATATTAAAACACCTACAGGCAAAATTTAGATCTGAGAGCATAATTATTTATTTCTTCATGGATTCTAAAGATATTTTTTTGGCATTTGGTAAATGGCAATCATCTGACTGTAGAGCAAAGAAACTGGATGGTGAAAACACCAGGAAATAAACACAAGTGAATTAGAAACTCCAATTCTGCCATTCTTGCTCACAAGTAAATCCTGAATAGAGGTAATCTCAGGGTTCTCTCCATAGTTCCCCATAATCTGTTTCATGTTTTTCTTCTGCTGTACCATCAGTAAAAACATCTGTGAATGTAAAATGTTGTCAAATTGAAAAACTTGACAAATTGAAAAAGCTGTCTCAAACACTAGAACTGCTTAAAAATGAAATTCAAGTTCCCTGTTATTCTCCTTCACCATGTTATTATGAGCACTACCAGTCACTTTGCTGGTTCACAGGGATATCTACAGTAAAAGATGTTAGCACAGTTACAGACTCAGACATTGGGATTAGAAAAGCCCATGAAAACTGAGGCTGGTGATCTTGTGAGTATTCACTGTGAGACAGTCTTTACATATTTGATCAAGCAGTGGATAGGGTTTTATAAATTTCATCTGGACTCTGCCTTTTCTAGTGCGTAGAAGATAATCTTAGTGCTAGATAGTCTACTCAGAACCTTACTTTATCATCATTTCCTGTCTTCTAGAACAACTATTCCCTGAAGATACAATTATGATTTTTCCTTGCAGGTCCTTGGGCTGTAGCATGGACTGGTGTTTGCACTCCACATATGGCGTGTCGCAATGCTATCCCACCCAGAAATAAATTTAGAGCCTCTTTTAGAACACGTTCCTCCTCATTTACTGTTCATCTACTGCTGTCATAGAAGCTACACCTGTTTTAAACCTCAAAGAGCAAGAATGTGTGTTGACAAAATGCAAGGCTCCTACGTCTCATTCCTTATTGCACATACATGCAGGATGAAACCATTAACAAGGACTTCATAAAGGCATAGGATTTCAGAAGTTGAATGCCTTTAAGTTAAGAAAGGCAAGGCCTAATTATGATTTGGAGATACTGATGCTAATGATAAGCCAATCTACTGAGACTGTCAACTGTTCAAGATCATTCTTGTCTTAAGTATAATGGGTTTCTGACATTAGCAAGTACTTATATATGTAATGAAATTGAGAAGTCTGTAGTAGTGTGAGAGTAGGATCAGATTACAAGGAAGTAACACTTGAGGTAAGAAACATTGAAATCCCACAAGAATGCAAAATGTAGAAAGACTCTACTACTAGAGAACTAAATATTAGAAACTTCTCTTAAAATTGTAGGATTTTTGAGTGTGTGCATGTTTTGCTTTTGTGTCAATCTGTTTGCCCATATGGTTTCTCTTTGAAAGGTAAATCATGGAAGGGTCTTAAAGACATGATAAAACTGTTAGATTTCTTTCACTAAGTATTTTCAAATTCTGAGTCCAGACTGAAAAATTTGGGAAATGAGACAGCTGCAAATGCTAGCTCGCATATTTACCTAAATAGGCAGGGATTACAAAATGCTGTTTCTCTGACAAAGGGAACAGGAATCCTCTATGGCTGCTTTTAGCCTAAAAAATTCTCCACCTTTCTGGGGTTAATTCAAGGATCTTGGTATAAAACAAAGGCTGAGAAAAATGAGCACTGGTGAGTGCCAGACTTCCTATAAATTTGTCATGAATAACATGAGAAGCTGGCCCATCTCTGTTATTAAAACAGCTTTGGCGCTTGGGGGAAAAAGCTACTTGCTTGGCAGTCCTGTTGAGGTAACTGGTAAATAAATCTCTGTGTTTGCCTTAGTGTCAGGATTATTTTGAACTCTTGATTTGATTACCCACATTTTCTGTTGGATGATCTGAACTCTTGGCCTGACACATTTGAAGTGCCAATAAAATTCACTGTGGAGCAAGTTCAGGCAAAGTTGCAGTGTTCAAACTGAAGAGCAAAATGCTGCTGGTGACAGTGATGCCAGTTTAGAAGCTATTAAGGGAGATCTAACTGGTTGACAGCCTCCAGCTGCTACCTTTGGATTAGCTAGGGTAAATTCTTCCAGTTCTATGAAGTAGAAGTCTCGTCATGGCAAAATCAAGTAGTGAAATTATTGTTGCGTAGATGTGGTGGTGTAGCAATCTGCTCTCTCCTATAAGACAGTGTCAGAGACATTGGCTCCTCCCGCATTATAAATACTCCTGCCAAAGTACTGAAAAAAGGCAAAAAAAAGCTGAGACGTCTTTTATACTTCTTTAGGGTGTTGTGGTCGTGGATGATTTTCCTTTTTAAAAGCATCAGCTATGTTAAATCTGTCTCTCCTGTTTTCCCTAGAAGGTTCTTTGGAATTTCCATATGCATATTACAAGCTTTTTTAGCCCTCCATTGGAATGAAAAATGGACAGATATTCCTCTCAAGTGTCTCTCATTGTTCAAGTAGGTGTTAATAAAAATAACTCAAAGTATTAAACAGTTCAAATAATAAATAAATTCCCTCCTCTATGAATTAGGTTTTACTCATATGCTACTAAATATAATGGGAATATGTGGTAATCCCAATTTTTCTCCAGCCATCCATTACTTCCTGGAAAAATTCAGTAGAGTTCTTCATGTAAACAACAGGCAGAACTCCCTCTTCCTTTTTTTCTTCTTTCTTAAAAAGAAGATTCAATAAAGTTTCTACTTTGTTGATTATTTTTAAAACTGACTTTGAGTGGTTGATTATCTTTAATGTTTGATTATCTTTAATGTTAATTATATTATCTTTAAAACTGACTTAAGTGATTTTTCATCTAGAATCACTAGATGAAACTATACNATAAAGTTTCTACTTTGTTGATTATTTTTAAAACTGACTTTGAGTGGTTGATTATCTTTAATGTTTGATTATCTTTAATGTTAATTATATTATCTTTAAAACTGACTTAAGTGATTTTTCATCTAGAATCACAATAACTGTGATTTTCTAATTCTGACAAAGGCAACTTAACCTTCAATTTTTTTGTCATCACTAAAGTGCTAGTAAATTACTTTTCACACAGCCATGTGGCCAACAATAACTAGCATCACTTTTTTGCCATGGAGCATCTTCCAGCCTTCCTTGCCATATTGTTAACTCTATCCTGCAAGCTCTGCTTCATTCCCAGTATGACCAAAAGGCATCTTGTGTTAAGTTTCCACATAGCTGAAGGCAGGGAACTTTGTATAGAAAATGTAATCTTGTCATTATTTATAATTAAATAAATCATCCACTTTTTTCCTCCCCTTTGTGATTACTAAATTGCTCTAAGGTCAGTTTGTATCGTATAAACTGACTATGCTAGAAAGGACTGTTACACCTAGTACATGAATATATTATTCTGAAGAGTATTAAACTGGCTTTTATATACCTATTGCTCAGTGTGGTGTACATATTTCACTACCCACCCTTGCTGAGAGTCTGTACTTGCAAATTTTTCCCAGTTAGTAGATTCCATATCTGTATTCAAAAGTAGCTGTGTTAGTTTTCTTCTTCACTCTTCAGAGTTAATGATTTTTCATCAAACATTTTCTCTGAATTTGATACTCATGACAACCAAATGACTCAATACACTGCCCACAACCCCATTGATTTGAGTAGCATTTTCTTTACTCCAGTAAACCAGCACACATTAATTACAGGCAAAAGCAGTGCTAGCTCTCCTCATCTGTGCAGCTGGAGAAAGATATGGAAAAGATTTTTCTTTCTGGCTTTGTCAGTGTACAACTTGTATCTTACACTCTTCATACATGCCACAACAGGTTGTTTTGACTCTGTCATGTGGGGATGTGAATGTGAACTGTGTGATCAACAGCAACTCACCTGAAGTTCCGTTATACAGCCTAGTATAACAAAAGAAAGCCTTACAAGTTTCTACTCCTGACTTAGGTAAATACATGAACTGGTGGGTAATGGTGTCCTTAGGTGATTTCTTGGGGTTGAGCTGTCCATTGTTTCAACAGAGTGACAGTTCTGGCTGGAGCAGCACAAAATAATTTTTGGCACCTTTCTCAGGGTTTCCTATGCTATAGATAGCCTCTACATCAGTAATCTGTATAAAAACCTTCAAAGTGCCTTGAAATCATTCACATTGATGTGAGAGCTGAGGTTTAAGGGAACGGTGTTGATGAGGTGTTTTGGTGTTTCTGTGTATTTCCTGCATGCTTTTCTTGGATCTCTCGGGGAAGTGTCTGGATAGGAAGGTATTCTTTTTCTTCTCCTCCTCAAGGCTGAGCACTGGTAGTGGATTTACTAGTAGCCATGCTAAATTTTCTTAAATGCAAAAGCATCAAGTTGCAAATGTTCCCATTGGGAACCCTTTCTTCTTTTGAAATACTGCCCACTTTTGAATCCAGTTTCTGCAAATGAATTCCAATTGGCTTGTCATACCCAGCATAAGTGCCCTCAGTTTGGTAAAATGAAGCCTACATTTTGTGCTGCAGCAAACTAACAGATTCCACAGAGGTCAGGATTTTTTCTTTTTAACTTTTACAAAAAATATCCAATCATCTAAATAACCTAGAGGAAGCTTTCAGAGAAAGGAGACAGGATCACTTGATGTATCAGGTGTTTCTCAATATATCAAGTATTTTCACTGCTAAAGTCTAGTCACTATAGTCCATGGATCTGGCAGGTTACAGAATCTGATTATAGAGGATCCCAAGAGGGATGTCTTCTTTGAACTGCCCAGGAAGGATGTCTTTGCCTAGCTTCACAGCTGTGACCATTTTCGTGCATTTTTAGTTGGCCCTGAACAGCATTTGGGGTTTTTATGGAGGTCACTTTTTTATGTATTAGGGAAATTCTTTTTCTTGCAATTGCATTAGCATTTTCCTGTAAATGGCTCTGCGATGCCTAATTCTGTGAGACAAATTATATTGCATAGGACTATATTTTCAAATACTGGTGTATTTGGAAAGAGACTGTTTGAGTGTCCTTCCCAGTTAGCTTGCAAGTAGTGGTGAATCACCCCTTTCTCATTGCTCCACTGGACTGGTCATCGACATAACCTCATGCAGAAGCCATGTTAATTTTCCCTCTTTCATGTCCTCCAAACTCTATGTTTTCTTGGAAATGGCCGAAGACTTTGGGATATTGTAACATTTCCACTAACTCACTAAAGTTGTGTAAGGGAAAGTTCCATCCAGTTTTAGACCTAAATACAAGAAGGTAATAAAATCCATGCAGGTAAAAGCCCAAACAAAATTGTCACCTTGTCCATCTCTTCTGAAATGAAATGTACTTTCCAAATTAGTTTATTCTAATTTACTTTTCTTACAGTTGTTAGTAAAATAGAAAAATGCAAGTGGTGGTATGTAAAAGAAATTGAGTTACTTCTCTACAGCTCTTTGTAGAAAGCACAACTCACAAAGGAATTTCAGAAGCAAAGCAAGTCTTCACAAAGTGAACTAATATGGGCATAGCAAAGTGCAGCAGTTGGGCCTTATTTTCACTGTGAAAGCAATTAACTATGATATTCTGAACTCTTGAATCTTCAAACTGAGATAGGAGTTCTCCCTGGAACAAATGCTCCAGCTACATCAGAAGTTGATGTCTTAGGGCAGGAAATAGTGAATTTGGGTGCTTCATGCTACAGGAATGTCAGTATACATGATCATAACATGTGCTTCTAAAGTTTAAAATCTGCAATAAAGCTATTCTAAGCAATCAAGGGACATGCTTTTGAAAACTGTATCTAGTGAAGAAAAACACTAAAGCTAAACTAATTATCAGGTTTTCATTTTTACCTTGCTTGCACTTTTGCAACTCAGGTCCCAACAGGACATGAGCTCTTGGTTACATTAGAACAGCACAAGGCAGTTGGTGTAATACCTGTATCTATTGGTGACACAGAGGTGAAGTAGTCATTGACAAAATATGCTCTTTGTGGAGAACTTTGTTATGCAACCATTGTACTACTGGGAACTAGCAACACAATGTTTGTGAGAATGAAAGAATGGTAGGTACAAGTTCCTGCTAGGATATGGATTTTCACTGGTACCTGGATGTGGAGCATTCATTTGAAGAACTAAAATATTGGATTTTAATTGATTGTTTGAGCTGGAATCTCAGTGGAGAAAGTGGAGTGTGGGCCAGAGAGATCCAATTTGGGCTGACGGGTTTTATGTGAATTTATGGGATTGAGGTGTCTATCTTGGCAGATAGAATCAGACTTTAGAAAAGACTTGTGACACTGCTGGACTTACCTCAATAGTCTCTTGATCTCTTCCTGCACTTTTTATTTGGCTTCATATGAAATCAGAGAATCCTTGTGTATCATTTCCTGTATATCATTAACATATATGGAGAGTTGAGAATGATTATCATAGATCCAAACATATTCTGATACTTAAAATAATAGAGAGACTATTAAATGTGAACTATCAACTGTGAATTAAAATATGGAAAGATTTGCCCCAAGTTCCAACTTGTAACATCAAACACATATTTGAACCCATCTGAAAATGTTTAACCTATTCCAAGGTTTTAAATGGTGGAATCATGACACTTCTGTAGGAAGACACTGCAGGAAGGGTCCCTAGCTATTACAGGTAAAGGCAGAAGGTAGCATGCAATCTTGTCTGGAAAATAATTACATTTTTTTCCATGATTTTTTCCTCTAACAGGCTCCTCCAAAAACACCTTTAACGAGGAATGTTTAGATTTAGTCATTCACTACCAGTTCTCACTAGCTGGTTTGTTTGGTATGTCATGGTATAAATACTGTGAAGAATGTTTTCAGTTTAAATACCTTTTCTCCACCACCGATGTCTATCTACCTGTGTGTTTGCAGAGAGCAATACTATCTCCTTTCAGACTCGGCAAAACAAAACTCCACCCATTTCCCCTGTTTCCTTTTGGATTTTCCTGTTAGCTCTCATTGAAGCTTTTCAGGCTTTGGTTCATTTAATCAGACATGAGGGATGAGAACGGCACTGTTCAGCCTGGAGAAGAGAAGGCTGCGTGGTGACCTCATAGCAGACTTCCAGTATCTGAAGGGGGCCTATAGGGATGCTGGGGAGGGACTCCTCATTAGGGACTGTAGTGACAGAACAAGGGGTAACAGGTTCAAACTTAAACAGGGAAGGTTTAGATTGCATCTAAGGAAGAAATTCTTTCCTGTTAGGGTAGTGAGGCACTGGAATGGGTTGCCCAATAAAGTTGTGAGTTCTCCATCGGTGGCAGTGTTCAAGGCCAGGTTGGACAGAGCCTTGGGTAACATGGTTTAGTGTGAGGTGTCCCTGCCCATGGCAGGGGGTTGGAACTGGATGATCCTAATGTCCTTTCCAACCTTAACTATTCTATGAGTATATCATTCTATTCTATGATGCTATTTCAGGTGAGTTTTCTATTGTATCTTGACATGAAACATGCCTAACTCTTTCTTCGCAGGCTCTCATGTGAAACTGCCTGGGATATTCCCTTGTATCATAGAGATATCTTTCTTTTTCTCCAGTCATAGCTACCCTTTGTGTGATAATAAAAAAGCCCCCGACAATGTGAAAAGTATTATAAAGTCTAGTTTTGTACTGAAAGATATTTAAAATGTAGTGACACCAAGAGTCAAGAAGAATGGTAAGCTCAGCTGAAAGTTCATTTCGACAAATAGATTTGGAAGCTGATTTTGTTAGGATCACAGCAATTTCCTCTTTATCACATTCAGGTCAATTAAAGTTAATTTAGCTGGAAAGAGGAAATGGCACAGTTAGAACATAGCTACTATTAGCAAAGAAGAAGAAAAAGAGAGAGTAACACTAACCAGTTGCCAGCTATCAGTAGAATCAGGTACAACGGTTACCTAAATCTGTCTTCTGTAGTAATGCATTATAAACCTAAAACTTCTCTTCTTCCTGTAGGAATTAGATTATAACATACCATGCATCCATATTTTCAGTCTTCAGAGCACAGGTAAATTTTACAAAGAGAAGAGTTTCAAGGGCAATCCAGGCAGCATGGAAGAAAGCAAGGAGAAAGATCAATTGCTGCAAATTAAATTGCTGCAAAATTTGAAAATGGCACTTACATAAGTTTATTATGGAGGGAAAAAAACCCAAAACACCCCAAAAAAACAACACAAAACCAACAAAAACCAACCCAAAACCCAAGAAACATACTGGGATTCCTGCAGTATTTTTTTAAACTTCAAAATTTGAATCATTTCATGTGCATTTAGGTAAAATATGATCCAGTGATAAAATACAATAGTGAATTGCTGTGGTTTTCAGCCTGCTTTTTATGTTTTCTTTACCTTTGCACATAACTGGCTACTGAGATTTTGAACCACACATTACCACCCACCTTCTAGGTTGGTATTAACTAAAGTTTAATAAAGGGACCTTTGGTTGAGAGACCAAATTATTTCCTCTATTGGCTCATACCCGGTGAGATGCCTGCAAAACAGGCATAAGTTTTAAGCATAGAGTCCGTGTTCTGATCTGGATGTGTCTATCTCTACTTCACAAAGGTGACATGAATGCATTTTACTGGATGAAAGGAACATTTTTTTGTGGTCATTCAGAATGCCACTGAGTACCAGACATCTAGTATCTCAGGCATCTGAATAAAGTTCAGCGTGTTTGTGTGTTTCAAGCTCCAGTGAAAAAAAGGTCATTCTGTCTCAGTTTTCTGTCTTACTCCTGACATACTAGCAAGCTCAACTCTGAATCCCACCAACCCACTGATAGCATATCTCGGTAAATTCAGTCAGAAATTGGACTTTATACATTTTTGTCTCCATTATGCAGGAATGTCTTAATTGTTGCCTGCTCTTACAGCTGGATTGTGGACTTGATATTTAAGTTCCTTGTATAGACAGCTGCAAAAGAACTGTGGACATCACAGAGGAATCAGAGATTAATCTGTTATTCATAAGAGCTATTTATTTTTGTGATTTTGTGCACCAGATGCATCAACTTCCCTGGTAGTAAAGCAGGCTGCAGGTAAAACTGATTCCAAGCAGCCTCCCTTTTCCCTTTTCTGTGATGGGCATGAACCTGGAAGACCACCACATGAGAATGAGGGTCCTAGAGGCCAACTGCAAGTTCCAGAGATGCGATCTAATGTCCATTTCCTTCTCCTTCTATTTTTCATTAGTTGCCAAAATCAGTAAATGAGGTAACATATGACTTTGAGTCCAGATCCAGAAGTATCAGTTCTGTCATAACTCAAGAGCTGATATAAATAACCTCTGCCCCTGCACCAGAAAAAGTGTATGATGGGTACTGTAACGGTACACCTTCTCAGCACTGTTCCACTGATGATATTTTCAGTTTGGGCTAAAATGCATCTATTCCAGAAATGATGTTTTTTGAACATTACACAAAACATACATGTGGGAACAAGGCATAAGTTCCTTGTATAGCTTTCTTTCTAAGTTGGAGAGACATATGTTGGATGGATGGACTGTTTGCTGAATGGCCACATCCAGAGAGCAGAGGTCAACAGTTCAATGTCGAGACGTAGATCTGTGGTGTCCCTCAATGACCTGTACTGCTGCCAGTATTGTGTAGCATCTTCATCAATGACACAGTGGGACTGAGAGTACCCTCAGCAAATTTGCAGATGACACCAAGCGGAGTCATGAGCTTGACACAGCTGAGGGATGGCATGCCATTCAGAGGGAACTGGACAAGCTCAAGAAGGCATGGAGAGGTATGGTGTCTTCAGCAGGTGCATCGTGACAGGTGTATCAGTTTGAGAACAGGTTTTGTCAGCTGTAAAGACACATTTCATGGGATTATTAGCTGGAAATTAAAACTGTGCAGTAGGAAACAAACGGTGTCATAGTAAACATGTGGTTTCCTTGCAGGACCTCTTGGGTGTTATATATCCTATCCATCCATTTTCAAGTGACCAGTTCAGTGAAAAGGTTCTTGCAAAGCTTGATATTATAGCTCCTTTCAACCCATGCTGTTTCTCTCACAGTGACACAGAAGGATAAAATTATTGGCAGGGATAGCTTTTATACCCAACTACTTACCACTGGAATTTTGTATTTTACTGCTCAAAGGGGAGTGCAAACTTCTGGCAAACTCAGCTGAGGGATTTACTCACGACTTTGCTTCGCAGTGAACTGTCTCCTACCCTGAACTGCAATGAAAATACCTTAGGCTGATGGAGAGAGAACTAATTTGTAATTTGTTTAAAATGGCTCTTAGCAACTTTCAACATGTTCTTTGCTACTATAAAGTTTGGGATAATATAGATAGGGCCACACTGTGTGTCCAAGACACACACAGAGTCTTGCTGAAGGCTCTGAACAGAGCTTATCTTCTTAATAACATTACTGTAGTGACATAGCGTATCTAGAACATAACTTCTGTTTCTGTCAGGAAAGTGGTTGCCACAGTGACAAAATAACCCAGTTTTGTCAAAACCTGCAAGTAGCAAAATAATCTTAACACATCCACTTTTATTTTTACCTTCTGATTTTCCCAGGATTAGTGTGCTCAGTTTGGGTACCAGTACTGACCCTAGTGAAGTATGATAGACTTTGCAGAAGAAAAGTTGCTCAAACGTTTTTTCCAGCCTCAAATCCCCATAGGTTGAATAGTCTAAATGAGCTTCAACTGCACATCTGAGCATGCTGTTCAATTTATACTGCCTTCCTCACTTATCATATGGTTAGGAGACAGCACTGATGCCCGATAGTACATCTATTCTTTTGCTCCTTTCTGGGTGCTTTACTTTACAATGTACATGCAAGCCAGACCCTAGCTAAATAGACATGCAAAGATACAAGAATTTGGGTATTATAAAACTTCTGTTTAACAAAACACAGTGCTTCTTAGTTCATTGGAAAATAATCGTGGTTTGATTTACATATACTTTGGAACAGCCTCAAAATAACTGTTCCAAATCTATAATTTCCACTACTGCATCTGGCACAGTCAGATTTAATTGGGTTAAAAAATGTAACCCTAGAAGTGTAAGTTCTAAATCTTTGCACATTCCTCGGATTCCAGAAATATGCATACTTTTATAACTTAGCATTTGCAAGGTCAAGACCGTAGTGCTCTGCTTGCACATTGACCTGGAAATTGTTCAATGCCCTTACCACATCATACCAGCAGACAGAGAACTGAAGAATTTCAGGTTGGCCCTGGAGAACAATTACAAATTAACTCATTCATTTGCTTCTCCTCTGGAGACACTAATTTTCTTTTTTTTTTCAATTAATCAAACTCCTTTTCCTACGGCCACTATTTCAAAACTACAGTATTGCAAGGAATGGCCAACTTTTAGTTTTACTTTATTGAAGACAATAAAAAGGTGTATGCTTTCTAAAAGTAGCTTCCTATGTATTCCAATGTATTCCCTAATGTCCGTTTAGGTTTGCCAACCTTTAAGGTACCCAAAGCTAATGTGGCTAGAGAAGAGAGGTTGAAGGATGTGTGAAGTCTCAGAATTTCAGTTGAATATTAAAACCAACAGTTTTGTTGCATTTTTAAATTCTTCTGCTCAGTTAAACATGCTGCATTGACTAATTCTTTTTTATCATGTATTATTGATGTGTGTATTTATGTATATATAATGGGTGAATTGGAAAGTTGATGAAATGTGTCAAGGCAAACTTGAAGTCATGGCCTCTGAAGTACTGGCCCATTTCTAACACAGATAAATAAATACCAACACTAGAAATAAAGCAGTTTCACTGGCCAAACACTGGAAGAGCCTTCCTGAAGAGATTGTGGATGCCCTAAGGCTGCCAGTGTTGAAGAAGCATTTAGACATTGCCTGTTACAACATGCTTTAGCTTTTGGTGATCACTGTAGTGGTCAGGCAGTTGGCCTAAATTATGACTGTTGGTCCCTTCCAATTGAAATATTCTATTCTTACTGTTTTGAAATAAGATGTGGATGTATAAATCTGCCTTTTGCACACAGCATCCACATTTCTGTCTGACCTTTTCTAATTACCTGCTTATATAACCCTTCGTAATTATCTTTGCTCCTGCTATCCTGAAATTGTTGCCAGACTCCATGACTTTTGCTCTCTGCAATGTCATTGATATCATATCCCATAGAGGTTTGTAAAGCTGCTCCTAGTCCATATCTTCTGAAGTTCCATCACCAGGCCAACAAAAAACTAAATACCACAGAAGTGATAGAGCAGATCTCATATAACAAATGAGCTGCTTGCTCTCTCAGATGAACAGTGTCTTCTCTTGGTTTTAAGTGATACCTCACAGCATTGTGACACTTCTTGCCAAAAATCATTATCATAATAATGAATAATTCTAATAAGGATAATATTGAAAAAACTCATCTTACAATTATATCTTTAATAATCCAAAGGAAGCAATCTTCCTTATTACTGTTGAAAGAAATTGAACATTGATAATTAAAGATAAATGAGAAAATAATTCTCTTTTCATCAGTCCTTTCTTACACAGTATCATGAAATAGCAGATCTTCTTGCTTAACTCAGTAATATTTAGGATATTTGTCTAAAGACATTCAGATGAAGATGATTTTAAGGCAATTTGAACTGGTAGGTATTAGAAAAAGTCCCAGAATCGGGAGTTAAATTGAGTGAAATCTGATTATAAAATTATTTAAATCTTCATATTTTGAAAGGAAACAGACAGTCCTAAGTATTGACTTTTGTCTATGATAATACCAGTTTCTGCCAGTGAGTGTAGATCCTTCATCTTTCAGCATTTTCAGTTCTTTCTCAACTAAGACTGATGAATGTCAGTTACTGTCAGTCCTGACGGTTCCTGGATTATATTCTTAAAACATCCCAAGAGACCTTGCTTTTCACTAACTCAAAAGACAAAATATGATTTTTTGTGTTTGAATTCAATATTTTGTATGATTATGTAGGCACTTTTCCTATTTTAACCACGATATAAATCAGTGCAGAAAAAAAATGTAAGTTTTGGCATCTGTGACATGTTAGTTTTGAATGATGAATACATACCAGGTTTGGGAATTACAAAAGCTGCTTGTGAGGTATGTTGCAGTTTTTCCAGTGTATCTACAACTATTTGAGCTTTCCATGTCCTACATTCTCTGTTATGCTTCTTGGCATAGCCCACTGGGATTTCCCAGTAAGAAGAAGGAATCTTCCCTGGGAATTCATCTCCCAGTAGTGTAACAAAAAAACCCAGTAGTGTAACATAAAAATGGAGGGCTGTAGGGAGCTGTGGGATATATCTTATCTTAAAGAGAGTAGATTTAGATTAGATATTAGGAAAAAGTTCTTTGCTATCAGGGTGGTGAGAAACTGATACAAGCTGCCCAGAGAAGCTGTGGCTGCCCCATCCCTGGCAGTGCTCAAGGCCAGGTTGGAGAGGGCTTGGAGCAACCTGCTCTAGTGGAAGGTGTCCCTGCCCACTACAAGGGGAGTTGGAACTGGATGATGTGTAAGGTCCCTTCCAACCCAAACCGGTCTATGATTTTGTGAGTTGATGACTCAGAAATGTTCTGAAGCAGATATCTTTGACCATACTTGACAAATAATTTTCTAAATTGTTCTGCAAGTTATACAAGAGATGTCACAACATGCTAGCTGTGACATACTAGTTACTTCCTCGCTAAGAAATAGACTATTCCAGTGCTTCAGTGCCTTTTGATTAGAATATTTTCCTTAATATCCAACCAGAAAACTTCCTGTAGTCACAGCAAGATTTCTTCTTAATCTTCTGCTTGCTCGAAAAATGTTTTTTCATGATACTATTTACACTCTGTTATGTACCAGATGGTGGTACACCCTTTTGTGTACATGTCTTATCTTCTTTTTTTATTGAAGTCCTCAAGCTTCTTTGTATTTTTTTTTTTTTTTTAATACACTTTTTTCTATTCTCCTTTTTAATTCTCCCAGGTAATCCACATCTTTCCAAAAATGCATGTTTAAAACTGGACACAGAACCCTATCTCAGGTCTCTTGATCCTCCTAAAGAAGGTGCATTAGCCATTCTTCAGCTCAGTGTTGCTGTGAATGTACTGCTTCTTGTATTTAATTTATCAACTCATGTTTCCTTAGATGTGTTTCTCCCAGTGCTTGGTTTAGACCTATTCTAGTTTACTACAGATCACAAATGTAAAATGCTGTCTTGTATGACTGGTTAGTTAAATTTAAGAGCTTCTCTTACATAGAAATACCTCGTAAAGACTAAATTAATCACATTAAGAGAAAAGCCAAGTTGGACAATTTCTAATAAGGGTAGGAAAATGCATATAAAAATGAGTTTAAAAGTCCTTTGTTAATTTTTTTAACACTTCTCATATATGTTCTCCCATTGACTTCAGTGAGATTCTTTATCCTTTGGACCAAATTCAAGAATCTTCAGAATAATGCCATGACACCTTTAACAGTCTTTAAATATGATAAGCAGGGATCATAGTTGGTAAAAAACTGAACAATTTGTTAAGAATTTTTTGGCACAATCCTATTAAAGCACAGAAAAAAATAATTTAATCCAATATCTTAGGTTCATCACTATCCATGAGCAAAATCTTGAGAAGAATCTACAAGAACATCATGACATAGAGTATTATGATAAAACATGCCTCAAAGGAAATTACTTCCTAACCCTACTTGTTGGTGGTAACTTATTCACTGAGGAATGAGGTACCAAATTTTAATCATGTTTTATGCAAGACAGGATATTTGTGCAATTCACATAATGTTTAACTTTTCTGTGAGTCCTATAATAGTTTTCTCCCTCAGTTAGTCCTGTGGTAACAGGTCAGTAACATATATGTGCTATTATTAAAAAAATGCTTATTTTTCTGTATTTCTTATTTTCAACAATTTAAATTACTTGACTTTTGATTTTGTCCAATGTCCCCTTAACCCTGTATTACAGAAGTGAGTAAACAAACAAGCAAATGTACTCTTCAAATGTATTCTTCTTCACACAAAAATCTTATCCAGTCATGATCTCATACCATTTTCTTTTGCTCCTTTCTAGTTTCTAGTTTCCTTTGGAGGTGTATTATTTGAGAGTAACTTGATGTAATAGGCATGATACTGTGTCATTACAGTACACAGTGTGAAGTGAGGGGCAGAATATTCTCCTGGTCTAAACTGGTGGGTGATCACAGCTAAAGTGTAGTGTACTTATGATGTACTTAGTCTTAAGAGGAAAAGTGAAATGTCCCACAACTGTTGCAACATTCCACGACTGCTACTGAAAACTAACTCAAACAATCACTTACTAGGGTCATTAGTCTGAAAACCTGGATTCAGAATTTTTAAATCTGAAGCTTTGTTTTGCTCCTGTTTTTCTTGTCTGTGCCCTGTGACATTGCCTCTCCTTTACAGGGTGTAATGTTAAAACCCAGATGCTAAGAGTCCAATGATATCAACAAGTTGGTCTGGGTCAGGTGGTGGTGACCACATAAAAGATTTAAGCATTTCCTTGTTTCATGTGGTTTTTTTAAAGGTTTGACAACAAAAATAGCAGCATGACGCTAAGTAATGCATCCAAAGTTACAATAATTCATTAAAAAGAAAAGGAAAAAAAAAGGATGATAATGAGAACAAGACTGAGTATAAAGAAATGTTCAGTTGAGAGTATTTATGATCTTCTAAACATAAGTACTCTGAAAAGGGTATGTAGAGTCAATAAAAGCAATCAATTATCATTGTTAGTTTCAATGATATACTTACAGGAAGAGCTTCAGCCTAAATAATTACCAGAGGTGAAACTTTATTTATAGCTAATGTTAAGTGGCAAGTACTTTAATTTTAGTTTGGATGACTGCTCTTCAAAAGTGATAATTACTAGCCAGTAAATCTGTGAATCATGAGCTAGTAATTGGGCCAGCAATGTATGAGAATCTGTGGTCTGAGCAGGCATATTCAGTCAAACCAATGTTATTTAACTTACAACTCTGACTCCAAGAGTGCCAAAAGCAGATGTGTAGGACAAAGTATATGAATTCAGCAAAGCAATCTCCCAGCCTGTCAAAAAATGTGGCTTCCTGATAGTTTGTTGTATCTATGTAACCTTCCATGCTTACCTCTTCCTGGAACATTTCCAGTCTCCCATTGGGCCCATGTAAAGTTTTAACATCCACAGCATGCTCTAGATATTCTGTAACCTGGCTGCTCTGTTTGTTGTTTGTCTCTTGAATAATTTCTACAGTAGGTTGTTTTCTGGTGTAAATATAGCGGGTGCAGCTCTTCACCTCATTCAGAGGCTTTTCAAAATTGTCTATGAGACTTTTCCAAAGTTTCAAGGTCTGCATAGTGAACAGTTTTAAACACAGTAAAGTGTTTCTGTGCATCTCAACTAACTCTGGACAGAGTTAGGCTTGTAGTACAAACCAGTTGCCCGAGCTTCCTCTGCTATCAGAACAACAGAATCTTCTGGATGGTGGTTCAACCCATTTATTTAAGGCATCCATTTTTGGCTGGATTGAATTACCTTTTGGAGGGCCTTGTCCATCCCTGAAGGAGGAGTATGGATGGAGAGCTAAGACAAGTTGTTCCACTTTTAAAATTAAAAATAGGTGCCACGATTCCCAGTCTAAGAGCTCACAAACAGTATTTTCATTGAACTCTTAGAACTTGGAAAGACATTGTAATCTGAAAGCAAAGAAGGAGAAAGTGAATAAAGTAACAATGCACAAGCATATTAACACACTCTTCCAAGGGGCTTCCAAGGGCTGAATGAATAAGGCAGACTTACAGCAGAAGCATAGGCCTAGAATACAGAAAAATTCTTGCTTGGGTCTGGTTTCAGGTCAGACTCAAATAGTCCCTCAGAGGGTTGTTCAGGTCAGATATTCTCCTAAGAGAGGAGAAACCATTAAAATAGCCACAAAACAGGAGAGGTGAAACGCGGAATTTTGTGTTCCTACCATGCAGACTGTGTTCATTTTCCTGTTATAACATGGAGGTCTGAAAAACATTGCTATAGCTTTCACTATTTATGCTGCATGCCTTTGGTAAATATTAAACATTTGCTTGGCTCAGTAGCTTCTGCTGATACAGAGTCAGGGTAGATGCTCTGAGGGTTTAGCAATGCAGAGCTGTTTTTGTTCTGGTCTCATGTGAATTGTTCCTTTGCTAGGGAATAAGCTACATTTGCATTTTGATGCACTTAATTATGTTGTATTAGCTGTCATCATTGATTAGAGGGACTAACGGTGACTAAACACTGCTAATAGCAGTGACCCACATGTGCTCACTTTTCACACACACAGCTATTGCACAGCTGCATTGCTCTGGATTCCCTGTTTGGACAGGTTGTTTACATGTATTCTCAGAGATTCCCATGCTGTGGTTCATGAGTGAACCGCTGATGGCCCACAAATGAACCACTGATGGCCCACTTGCTCGTGGTGTTTATAGAACAGCTTTGGCTCTCCCTTTTCCCAGCTGCTAATGTAGTTATATGACTGCTTACAGAAAAAGCCTGAGAGCCTGTAGAAGCAGCTGGAAATGAAAAAGCACGGATAATTCAGCCTCTTCATCCAGGGATTGTTGCTGCGCTAGAGCCAAGGCTAACTAACAGCAGCTGCTAGAAAGGTGATGGCACCTCAAGGCAAACCCTTGACAATCACTTAATGCATGTAGTTCCTGTTGCTCACCCCTGCTCACCAGTTTAATGCTTTTTCAAGTGTTTTCCTGTCATGTTTGTAACCTATGTATCAAAAAGCAGCAGATCTGTTTTCTGCTTACTAGCTTTGCTAATGTCATATCTTTTTCTAGTTGATGTTTTAATCTGGATTCAGCTGATATGTTATATCTTTGCAATGAACAAAAGCTAGGTCAAGAGTACGTTGCTTCCTTTCCATTAAGTGAAATGAGCTTGTTTGAGTGAAGGGGTTGGTTGAATACTTTTTTAGCGTTGTGTATAAAGAAACGTATCCATGAATATGTGAGCAGAGAGCACCCAGTTTGAAATTTTCAGTCAAAACTTTTTAAGCGCTATCGGTGTTTCAAAGTAATGAATCGTAGTGAAAAATCTGAGCCACAGAAGACCTCATTTCCCAAAGAATAGTGGAAAACCGATCAGAAAGAAGTATTTCTAAAAATTAGCATTTTCAAAGAACTGTCTGGTGTATGCACCTCAGCATTTTGGCATAAATGTTGTGACCTGTTCTGCCTGTGTGTGTGCAAGTGGATTTTGTCTTTATCCAAGAAGTGATTTTGTGTTATTATGAATAAAAAGTAAAGCTGTTTAGTGATCAAACCACATGTCCTTTAAACAAAAATAAGTCTTATGATTTGAAGTTTGAAAATTTACCTAGCCATGATAATATCTAAATCACTGTTGGACCACTCCTCCTTTTCCCAACCATCTCTCCCTCAAACCCACAGAAAGTTTCCTACTCACTTAGGTGGGCATTGGATCAGGCCATTTGGTGATTCCTGTTGTATTATAGTTTTGCCAGTGAGGGTTGAGCACTGTTGATATTGGGTCTGAGTAAATTCCCTAATTTCTCGTGGTTTACAACTTGGTGGTAAAATTTTATATGGCAGGAATGTAACCCTGTAGTTAGAAACTCGGGATGAGTTTTAGAAACCTTTATAACAAGAAAAGCTCTCTGAGATGTTCCTCATTGCTCTCCAAAACTTTTCCATTTTTGTTAAATTAAAGCAGAATGCAGAAATGGGGTTTACAGAGAGTTACCAATAGCTGAGGTTTCTACATAGGATGGATGTAGTACTAGTGGCTGTAGCTACACGAAGGATCAAGCAAAGTTATTATGAATGTCCCATGCATGTATTTATAATCATAGATTAGTTTTATGTGCCAGAGTGGCTCACTGATAGACAACAATGTAATTGAGCTGATCATACATGTACTTCCAAATTCCACTTTTTTGGCTTTTACCTCTTTCTTAAAAATAATGGCAAGACACACATTCTGAATAGAGCAGAAATCTTCAAAACAGAACTCAGAAAAACTAGGCTTTATTTCAAAGTTAATATCCTGGCGAGACGTAAGGGAAGGCTTGACAGGATTTGCGTGTCCAGCTCAGCCAATTCATGCTTCCAGATGGAAATTCTGTGAGATGTTTCTTGGTTTTGTTTGGTGACCTCGAACAGTTCAGGAATAGATAGTTTATCCATGTTGCGCACTGTGTTCTGGTTTTATTCAAGTAAGAGACTGTCAACAGGGCTATGTGTAAAGGCACCAAGAGTACAGACAGTTACAAACTGGAATCAGCAATTCATTCACCTGTATACGCAAAGTTCACATACAGAGTTTTTAAACAAAGCAACCCAAAATTGTGGTGAACACTGAACAGTCACAGCTCTGTTTATTGCACACCTTTCTACTGTACTTATGACTACTGGAGCTGGGTGTTATTAAGTACAAACTGGATGAATACATCTGCATCAGCATAATATTGGGAATATAATTGCTTGCTCTGAGATATTTGTAACATTATGGAGACCATTTGCCCAGGAAGGTCACAAAATTTCCAAGTCAAATCTCAGTTGTATTCCATGCCCTGGAGTGGATCATCCAGTGTGTTCTGAATTGAGGGAAATGCAGCTTGGTAAAAATACAGTTTCCTGCTACCATCATTCAGACCCTTTTCCTCCTGCCTATGTCTTCAGCTCTCAGCTTTTGCTACATTTCAATATTTTTTTCAGCACCAACCTCATTGTGCTTTCTGTTTAGATTATAAGCAGTATCTTTCTCTTCATTTTGGGATGTGGGTGGCATTTGACAGACACTGAAGTTAATAGCAACTCCAGCTCATGCATATGTCCCATAGAGGGCAATGACATTAGCAGCAGCTATAGAAATAGAAATAAAGAAACTAACTGGAGAAAATCTCTTGCTTTAACCCAGAATTTAGGCTGAAGCCCAAAGCAGGGAAATATCATTGTAATATATTCTGTTATGCTTTGTTTTGCTGGGCAAATTATGAAAATTCTACTTATTAAAAAACATGCGATGACTAGTGGATCCTGGATTCTTTGATCACAAAAGTGCTCCAGCACATAAAAGACTTAAGTGAAACACATAAATCCACATTAAAAACAAATGATGGCATATTTGGATCCAGCATAAAAAACCTATATAATTTATAAAGTATGCCTCACTGCTGCTCAAAATGAAGAGACAACAGCTAAGGTATGAAGATGTTTCAGGTTTCCTAAGGCTTGTTCCACTGACAATCCTGCATCTGCTACTGCAAGGGGCTCCTGTCTTTCTCACAAAGTGTCTTTTCTCATGTGAGCATGTGTGCCTTCCTGTCACATATCTCTTACAGATTCCCAAATTGTTATATTTTTTTTTCAAACATTAACACATCTTTTCCTCTTGAAAGGGTTGGGGTAGCCAGTACCCTTGTTTATCTGTTTATTTTACCTTATTTCCTCCCTCCTTTACAAACAGAAAATTTCAGGGTTAATAGCAGCTCTTCATAGTGTCTCTTATGGTTAAACATTTCAACTTTTCTGATAATGTCCCATTTCTCCTCCCTTCCACAAAAAGAATCTCCACCAGTTTTTGCCATTCACTTTTCCTTTTACATAAGCCCTGTGATTAGCTCTGTACTGCCTTTGTCAGTCCAGGCACTGGGGTTGCAAGCTGTGAGAGATGCTGTTATTTCCCCCTGTATATGTGATTATTGGATTGGCAAGATGGCCTGAGGCTGTATGACTTCCAGTGTCAGAGAGCAAGAAATACTGAATACACAAATGCATGGCATGCCAGAACGCTAGAGAAGAAACATCATTAAGAGCTTCTTCTCATCAGCAGAGGAATGGTCTCTAGAATATACCTTTGACAATGTGTTTTCGTAAAAGGCCAATTTAGTCGTTTTTCAGCCAACTGAATCAGACACCAATGAGCTCTACACTGAGAGAGAAAAGAATATTTGGACTTAAAGTAACTGATTTAGCCATGATGCATGTATCAGACTCACTCTGAAGATTATCTTCCGATGCAGAAAGAGAATACTGTTTGCAACAAAATCTTTTCTTGATTTGCAATCCTTCCTCACATAAGACAGTGTTATACTCCTTGAACGGCTAAGGGAAAATCTCTTAGGATAGAGATAGGCTTCATGCTTACTATGATGTTTAATCATAACTCCCTTTTATTTCTGTTCCAGGGGAATAAACAGCCTCAAAGCAATTGTATCTGAAGCAGAATTGGCAATGTGTGAAGCAATTCTTCAGGTATTGCTTGCTCTGTATACTGGTCTGTTACTCACTCAAAGAGCATGGAAAACATCACTTTGATTTTGCTTCAATCCTAATTGTTAGGAGTGGGGATGGCAGAAGAAATCTTCACATTTTTGATTGGAGAGAAAAAGGAAAGGAGACTCATGCCACATCCTCTATATTTTAGTTAAGTTATGGCTGGTTGCTCTCCCTCTTTAAATTTTGTGCATTTGTCTGACCCCAGCAAGTAGTATGATGTGCTTTCACCATACTACTTCTTAAACTAACAGTTATCTTTGGCAGATAGCATAACTGCTTAGGCTGTTTTATATGTCTGGGGTTCTTACTGTGGTCAGCACTTCAAGTATAGCCCAACCTAAATGATCTGAGGAGAAAACAGGGAAGTGAAATTATTTTTTCCAGTAGTGAGTAAATGGCCATAGTAGTTACTAATATTTTACAAGAAGTTAAGGCTTTCATTAGACTTTGAAGCAGGGCTGCCATTGTTGATGTCTTCATTGTAAAAAAGTGGCCTTTAGAGTTTACTATCTGGCTCCTTGAAACAATGTTCAAATACAAGTTCATGTCACATTTCGCCTCTCTGTAAAATCATTCTGTATATATTTTTACAGGGGTATTTGGGATTGATCTCAGAGTCTTTTGCTAATGATGATATTAGACTCCATAACATCCATCTTCATTTTTAAAAAATGCATGATTAAGGGATTGGTCTCTTAAAAATAAGTTGTGGTGGGTTTTTTTCTTTTGCAAATGGTTAACATTTTTACAAACAAAACACAAGAGGCCTTTTCATCCTGGCATTTTGGACAGCATCATAGTAACTCCTCTTGGAGTTCTTGTTATCATAAAGTTTGAAAGACAACCTCAGCAGAAGTATATGAGCTGGATTTGTCAGTGGTGATGGTACCATGACCAGCTGTCAGTGGGAATACAGCTCCCACCAAAGCCAACAGGAGTTTCATATGCAACCTTGAGCAAACAGTCCACTTCAGTGTAACATGTTCTTTACAGAGGTAACTAGAAAGCCTTTGTCACATCTTCCTCTATGCTAGACTCCAGCCCCACAAAATAAGTGTCTTGTACAGTCGATTCATTGTGTGCATTTGTTTCCTTGCATGAATAACCTTTGCAAATGAGATAATGCATTACAGTTCGGCTTAGACACATTTTCTGCAGCATTCACGTAAAGAAAGATATCACGAGAGTAACAAGAATCATGTTAGAAAGCAGCTTGTTGAAATGTTGGTTACTTGATGTTAGATCCTTTTTTAAAGAGGGAGAAATACAGGGATGAATACAGGGATGCTAGGAACCAGGTTAGGAAAGCTAAGGCCCAGTTAGAATTAAACTTAGCTAGGGATGTTAAGGATAACAAGAAGGGATTCTACAGGTACACTGTGAATAAAGACAGCCCAGGGACAACTCGGGCCCCCTCCAGAAGATATTGGGTGAACTGGCTACTGTGGATTTGGAGAAGGCTGAGGTTTTGAATGACTTCTTTGCCTTGGTCTTCAATGGCAAAGGCTCTGACTACACCACCCAAGTCTTGGAAGGCAGACGCAGGGACTGTGAGAATGAAGATCTTGGGCCCAGTGTAGGAGAGGATCTGGTTCGAGACCATCTTAAAAACCTGAACATGCACAAGTCCATGGGATCTGATGAAATCCATCCGCGGGTCCTGAACGAGCTGGCAAGTGATGTTGCTAAGCAACTGGCCATTATATTTGAAAAATCATGGCAGTCAGGTGAAGTTCCCGATGACTGGAAAAGGGGAAATATAACCCCCATTTTCAAGAAGGGGAAAATGGATGACCCGGGGAATTACAGACCAGTCAGTCTCACCTCTGTGCCTGGCAAAATCTTGGAGCAGATTCTCCTGGAAGGCATGCTAAGGCACATGAAAAACAACAAGGTGCTTGGTGACAGCCAGCATGGCTTCACTAGGGGGAAAACCTGCCTGACCAATTTGGTGACCTTCTACGATGGGGCTACAGAACTGATGGACAGGTGTAGAGCAGTTGACGTCATCTACCTGGACTTATGCAAAGTGTGTGACACTGTCCCACACGACATCCTTGTCTCTAAATTGGAGAGACATCAATTTGATAGGTGGGGCACTCGGTGGATAAAGAACTGGTTGGATGGCAGCATGCAAAGATTTGTGGTCAATGGCTCAGTGTCAGGCTGGAGGCCAGTGACGAGTGGTGTCCCTCAGGGATCGCTGTTGGGACCGCTCTTGTTCAACATCTTTATTGCTGACAGGGACAGTGGGATTGAGTGCGCCCTCAGCAAGTTTGCCAATGACACCAAGCTGTGTGGTTCAGTGGGTATGCTGGAGGGAAGGAATGCCATCCAGAGGGACCTTGACATGCTTGTGAGGTGGGCTGATGCCAGCCTCATGAAGTTCAACCATGCCAAGTGCAAGGTCCTCCACCTGGGTCAGAGCAATCCCAGGCACAGCTACAGGTTGGGCAAAGAGGAGATTGAGAGCAGCCCTTCAGAGAAGGACTTGGGGGTGGTGGTTGTGAGTGCTCCATCCCTGGCAATGTTCAAGGCCAGGTTGGATGAAGCCTTGGGTGGCATGGTTTAGTGTGAGGTGTCCCTGCTTATGGCAGGGGGGTTGGAACTAGATGATCTTAAGGTCCCTTCCAACCCTAGCTATTCTATGATTCTAATCATTGAATTATTATATTGGAGAAGACCTTAAAAACATTAAATCCAACCATTAACCCAGCACTGTCAAGGCCACCACTAAGCCAAGTAAGTCCCCAAGTGCCACATCTACATGTCTTTCAGTACCTCCAGGGTTGGTGATTACACCAATTCCCTGGACAGCCTGTTCTAATGCCTGACCACTGTTTAGGTGAAAATATTTTTCCTATCTAATATCCAATCTATATCCAACCTCAACCTCCCCTGGTGCAACTTGAAGCCATTCCCTCTTGTGCCGTTGCTTATTACTAGGAGGAAGAGACCAATCCTTAGAGCCATAAAGTACTTTTAGCAGGTATTCATTAGTCTAATTGCAAAGAAGTAAAACTACATCAAATAAGGCTCATGTTAATATGAAGTACTTCTGTTTTAAATCAGTTATACAAAAATTTATCCTGACCCAGTTATCACTGAAATATATGGCAGCCTCATTTTGAAAGAAATTGAACAGAACTTAAGGAAATAACATATATCTCTGTGTAATTTTCTGAACCCAGTGGGATTCTATGAATAAAGCTAAGCTAGACTCTTTTTGTACCCCGCCCGAGATCTGTGCTGCTGTCCTAAAAATATGTAGAAGCTAAACACTGGTTTGCTTAAGCCAGTATGGTTGGGTCATTATCATCAGCCATATTAGAAAATTTGTCAACCAGCATTTACAGTCACATGTAGCTAAGTAATTATTTTAGGTGCAAAAAGCACAGATCTAAGTAACAAGAATAAAGGATCTAATAAAATTTTTAATTACTTAGCTAATACTGTGCTGAATCAGGGCCTTATTCCAGATTTGTTTCCTGAGCCATATTTAAATGAACAATTATTCTTTGAATGTGGATAGGATGTAGCTGAACTTAACCGCACACTGAACAGAAGTTGTTTGGATATATCTGTAGACATTTTATGTATACACTCAAAGAAACAAACAAAAAAACCCTCTTTTTTTTTTTCTAAATAATTATAGTTAATATCATCTTAAAGTTGGTTAGGCTTTGGTCTATGGGGTTTTTTTTGCTCTTGGACTGATATACTTTATTTTATCTTGTTGCTCTTGTATTTTTTACAAAGATCGTTAAAAATCCCTTTGGAAATTAATGAATTTCTTAAGAATACAATGAACTAAATATACAACATAGAGTTTTAAAAATTCTAATATTTTGATTTCTCTTGCAGTTTTATTCCAGAAAGGTAGAATACAAAAGTTAATATAGAAGTTAACAAGGGAATTAACTAAAAAAGTGAGAAATCTGGGAATATCTTACTGCATGGAGAGTTCATATGCTGTACATTAATACTGAAAAAAGTATTGTCTGAGTTGTTTTATACTGTGTTTGTCAGAATATAGGGAACATGACTTTATTCTTATCGAATGTGCTTAGTGATAGATAATTTTTTCCCCCATACCTTAATGGATGTTTGTTAAACAAAGGTGGAAGAATGCTTTTTGGAAAGTCAAGTTTCAGGCCAAGATTTTATAAAACTGGATTAAACGGCAAACTGTGGAGATAGTTTGTGTCACAGCTGTTTGTATTAACTAATCCTGATCTATTTTTTCTTTTTTTCTTCTTTTCTTTAAAGATTTCAAAGTCCATAAAAAAGAAGAACATCCTGCCAATGGAAAACTTTTCTATTAAGTAACAGACTTTCTTTGTTAAGTAAGGAAAAAGAAGTCTGAGTTCTGGTGGATATGATTCTCCTCAAGATGAGCAAATGGAACTGAAATGGTGCGTATAATCTGTGTGGGTTTTCTATAGAGAACTGAAATTCATCCAAAGAGACGAAAAGCATAGATGGTATATTTTGTTAATTCTGATTTTGAGAAAAAGGCAATTCAGTTGGGTCATGAGTAGAGATCAGGTAATTATCCTCAGTAATTCTGAGATATAAATCTGGTAATTATTTTCCTTCTAAAATGCAGACTGTCTGAAAATTCCCCCAGAAACCTTTCCATTCTGCTTCTGGAAAGAAACCTGTAGTTAGACAATAGTTACCTGTTTTACAGATTATGTAATTTACATCATACAATGTCCATGCAGATTACTTTCAGTGGGAATAACAACCAGGCAACTGAAAGTTAAGATTGATAAGCAAAAAAGACATGAACTTTCCTTCTGTAGTACAAAGTGCTTGGACAAGGAAACATGTTCCTCTTCATCCATGCCATGTAACAGAGAATCCTGATTTATACTTCTGTAGCAGTAAAAGTTCTATAAGGAATCCCAAAATCTCAGAGAGACAGGAATACTGCATACACAAAATATAAACACAGTTGATTTTTCTTTTTATCTTTGAACATTTTTTGTCTGTTTTATATAGATGAGACCTAAGATTTGAAAGTGAGATATAAGGAAATAAAAATGAGGCTAGTGCATTTCAGAAATGCAAATAATTTCAACTCTTGTTTTCTTTAGCATTGCTGGCAGTCAGTTTAAGAGATCAGAGTAATGGAATGGGAACCTTTTTGGCTCCCCTTGTAGGAGAAAAGGTCAGAGTTTTTGTCTTCTAACTGTCATTAAATGTTTATTTTTTAATCCTTATTTAACAACAAACAACACAGAGATTTCAAAACATGAAGAATCAGGCTTTTTGTCAGTTTATGTATTTCCTTGTTCACCACAATGCATCCCTTTCTTTCAAAAAAACTAGAGTAAAAAAGATTTAAAGAGAAACCTGCAAACAACTAAAATTTTCTCATGCATGAGACAGAAAGGTCACAGGTTCATTCATTCATCTGCAGATACTTTAAAGTGTAGAGCAGAACAAAGCTCCTTCCGTAGCAAGGCCAAAAAATGTCTATGCAACAATCAAACACCATAGTAAGTTCATCATATAAAGAAAAATATGACTCAGATAATACTCTCAGATAATGCTGGATATTATATTATAGCAAGCAAATAGTTTGTTATTCAAATAACTTAGAATTTAATCCAACAACTGAAATGCCAGCATGTTTGAAGCCTAGTGCATCACAGACAGCATTTGAAGCATACTGTCAAGGTAAATACTTTTCTTAACTATTCAGACAGGTGAAAAGAAAAGGGCACCAAAATTAGAAGAGGTTCACAGGACTGTTTTACTGATTTTTCTCCTAGGAAGTGGCCTGAAAAAAACCTCTCCCTTCCAACATGACTGAAAGAATGCATCTTCATTTAAAAGACTACTTATTCATTTGGTTATCCTTGGAGAGGCATATAAGGCAAGTGCTGTTGACTAGATACTGCAAACAGCCAGGGAACAATTTCTTTATTCTGTTTTTACCTAAAGGTGCACAATTTTTATATATTTTATTGATTTTCAAAAGAAGCAAGTCCTTCTTATCTGTCAGATATGTTGACACTGTTTACCCTTTCTGCAGGAATGATTTCTAATAGGGTTTTGCCAAAGCTCCCCCTCATCATTCCTGGTGAAGAGGTTGCTCCTCAAAAGGTGGGAAGAATCAAATGCAGCTCAGGAGGGTCAGGTACAGCTGCTGCTGCCATGCCATTGCCTAATGAGAATGGTAGGAGTGAAGAAGGCCTGGACCTGACTTTGAATGGGAGATTTTCATTAATGAGCCCAAAAGATTCAATGGCTACAACCATAATAGCAAAAAATGATGCAGGAACTTAGGACAAAGTTATCTGTATGCCATATAAGAATATAAATTAGTTTAGTGTAAAAAAGCATAAGGAATTTCTGGTGGATCAAAGTAGAAACTATAGGCCATGGGTTGTGTTCTCTGCATGAATCTCTACTAGTACAGAGAATTCTAAACATGATCTGTAAAAATTTCCTCACAAGCCCAGTCATTTTTGGTTTTACCACAAATTAAAATCACATTAGAAATTTTATTCTTGATAGGGTTTTAGCATTGTGTTCACCTTTCCAATATGAAACTTAAACCAAGTGACTTAGTAGTGGAAAACCTAGCATTCTAGCAAAAAGTTGTTGAGATGAGGTGAGTGAAGTCTTACTAATGGTAATTTCATGTAGCCACAACTAGGACGTTTTTGTATCATGTGAATGATTAAAAGATATGGATACAAGACTTCTATTAAAAGAACTTCTAGAGTACCTGGTCATATTGAAAAAGATTGAATTACCACTAGTCTGAATCAGAAGTTATTCACCACATGTACCATATTGCACAGGAGAGCTTAAAAATTCCCTAGAACTATTGCTGTGTCTGTAGTATTTTACAAAGAATTGAAGTAGGGAAATCCTCTTCACCTGACTGTAAGCCCATATGGCTAAATGGCAAAAATGCTGAACTGTGGCAAAACTACAGTGACAACTCATTTATGTTAGCGTTTGAACCTCTGATCATAAAAGGAAAACTGGGATTCGACTGCTTTATTCTCAGCGTGTGTCTTTGACTTTATTATTATTATTGCTGTTCACCAAGATATATTCTAGTAATTGCATGGCATAAATTCCGGGAACTAAAATTAATCTTCACCAAAAAGTCTGCAATATGGTTTCTTTTCTTTTCAAAGACAATTTAAGAGCTGGAAATCTTGAAAGCTTGGACAATGAAAAGAAAAACTAAAGATCTATTTCGCAGACTTGTAGGGTGTGAGCTCGTCTGTCTTTTCAGCCCTCTGGGAGTTCTGCCTTATTCTAGTGTTTAAATATTTATCCTGAAAAAAGGTCTTACAAAGAGAGTGAGAATAGGAGAAACTCTCTCCTTGTAACTGTTCCCACTGTCTGCTGTTCCCTAGCTGGAATGAATGGAATCCAAATACTCGCTTGTTCAGAAATGCAGAGCTCACCCAGACCGTCCAGAGACAGCATTAGCTGAATGTTGCATGCAGGTTCAGATTACAGAAGAAGGAAAGGTAGAATAAAATTAAAATGAGTGTCATAAAAAATAAAATTAGTATGGAAATGTCCGCTTCATCGTTGCCAAGGATATTGCCTTGATCATTTTCTGCCAGACTGTTTCTTGCTTAAGATGTCTGTAGTAACATGTCACCCTAAACCATCCTATTTTGTGTTTTCCTTAACCACATCATCTTTGCACACTAGAGTCCAGAACCATTGGACTTGAACTACACAAAGCACACTTAAGTCTCCTGGTGGATGCCTGGGACCTGGAGAGGGGCTTTGAAAGGGCATGTAGTGATACCACAAGGGAGAATGGCTTTAAACTGATGAGGGGGACATTTAGATTAGATATTAGGGAGAAGTTCTTTGCTATCAGGGTGGCTAGGTGCTGGCATAGGTTCCCCATGGAAGCTGTGGCTGCCCCATCTCTGGCAGTGTTCAAGGCCAGGTTGGATGGGGCTTGGAGCAACCTGGTCTGGTGGAAGGTGTCCCTGGCCATGGCAAAGGGTTTGAACAAAAAGATGTGTAAGGTCTCTTCCAACCCAAACCATTCCATGATCCTTATTTCTTGTCTTTTCTTCTAAAATATATTATTTTTGATGCTGAAATAGTAGACCTCAGAGGTCAAATTCTGGGCTGTATGTAAATAACTAGGGTACATATATTGTGTATATGCCCAGACACAGTATGAATCTCTATCTGCATGAGATAAATGAAGGCCTAGATATGTTATCCCCCTGTTAATTGGCACTACCAACAGCAACTTTGTCATGTAGTGGGAATACATTGGCATGGTCTACTAGATTCCTTCCTAGGAGTAATGGGCAGCTGCTCTTTGAACATCTTGCAGAGGTCAGTGCTAACCTTGGGGTTTCTTCCTTCTTTTTCCAAATTCTACATGAGATTTCTGGGAGAAGGGGAGAGAGAAACACCATGGTCTTAGCTACCAGCAACAGAATGATAACAGACATTGTGTCTTTGCAGGTGTCATTACATTTAATGCATCAGCAAAGGTTGGACATAGCCCTTCCAATGACAACTACTGCCTCAAGTTGAAATTGTCCATGATGTTGTTTTCATAAGTCCCTGTAGGCATTCAAGCCACAACAAAAAACTTCTCAATACTCTTCCCAACAAGTCTGAATGACTGCCTTTTTTTTACTGTCTGAATTGCTAGGAAACTTCATTGAGAGTGCAGGCCTGGACACAGCAGCCCTAGTGTTTCCCACACTCACTCTGGGGGACTGTTTTACTGCATCCAACTGTGATTTGACTGCCTGGATGATATGTTAATGACCAGTGATTTTGTCTGCTATGTGAATCCTTCTCTGTACTGTGCTCAAGCTGACTGATGCTTGCTAGTTCTCTTGTGATGACACTCAAAGCTTTTGGTTCTAATTTCAGTAACAACTTAATAGATCAAGCCTCAGATCTCTGACTGTGGGGTCTCAAGAATTGCACCAACTGCTTCTTTGGAAGCACTGCAGACCACAAAACTGAGGAGGAAGCTTGTGAGATTGGGAACAAATCTTCTGTGACATTCTGATTGGAAGAAACCCACCCTAAACATCAGCAAGTACAGAGTTTGATTATATTCACAAAAGATCTTAAAATATTCATTTGTGGCCACATGCAAAGAGTTGTGGTCAATGCCTTGGTGTACAGCTGGAGACCAGTGATGAGTGGTGTCCCTCAGGGATTGCTGTTGGGACTGGTCTTGTTCAACATCTTTGTCACTGCCATGGACAGTGGGATTGAGTGTGCCCTCAGCAAGTTTGCCGATGACACCAAGCTGTGTAGTTCAGTGGATCCGCTGGAGGGAAGGAATGCCATCCAGAGGGACCTTGACATGCTTGTGAGGTGGGCTGATGCCAACCTCATGAAGTTTAACCATGCCAAGTGCAAGGTCCTCCACCTGGGTCAGAGCAATCCCAGGCACAGCTACAGGTTGGGCAAAGAGGAGATTGAGAGCAGCCCTGCAGAGAAGGACTTGGGGGTGTTGGTCGATGAGAAAATGAACATGAGCGGGCTTCAGTGTGTGCTTGCAGCCCAGAAAGGCAGTCATCTCCTGGGCTGCATCAAAAGGACCATGACCAGCAGGTCAAAGGAGGTGATCCTGCCCCTCTGCTCTATTCTCATGAGACCTCACCTGGAGCATTGTGTGCAGTTCTGGTGTCCTCAACATAAAAAGGACATGGAGCTGTTGGAACAAGACCAGAGGAGGGCCACAAAGATGATCAGGGGACTGGAGCATCTCCCATATGAAGACAGGCTGAGAGAGTTGTGGCTGTTCAGCCTGGGGAAGAGAAGGCTGTGTGGAGACCTCCTAGCAGCCTTCCAGTATCTGAAGGGGGCCTATAGGGATGCTGGGGAGGGACTCTTCTTTAGGGACTGTAATGACAGGACAAGGGGTAATGGGTTCAAACTTAAAGAGGCGAGGTTTAGATTGGATATAAGGAAGAAATTCTTTCCTGTTAGGGTGGTGAGATGATGGGGTTGCCCAGGGATGTTGTGAGTGCTCCATCCCTGGCAGTGTTCAAAGCCAGGTTGGATAAAGCCTTGGATTGACATGGTTTACTGTGAGGTGTCCCTGCCTATGGCAAGGGGGTTGTAAGTAGATGATCCTAAGGTCCTTTCCAACCCTAACTATTCTATGATTCTATGATTTACTAAAATATACTTTTTTTTTTTTAATATAAGTAAGGACTTAAAGGGAAACATAAAAAGTGTTATTAAATAGATGTTGCTGATAGAGAAATTAGAAAAGCTTACGGGTGAATCATCTTTTCCTCATGACCGAAGGCTTTTATTCTCTCTGCATTAGTTACTCATCATAAATCATATTCTCATTGCTCAAACATATTTCTTGTTCCAAATAATTTGCTTTATTTTCACACCTGCCAATCTAACCTGACTCAACTCACTCCACATTGTCAGAAGAATCATTTATAGTGTTACACATTTTTTGTGCTGACACTTTTTCCACCTGGTTCAATAATTTTTCTAATTTTTTAAAATGTTCTTCATTTTATGAGTTTTCCTTTAAGTCATTATTTTTAAAAATACTTACATAAATTGCAAGGTTTTAACCAGTAAAACAAGAAACAGAAACGTATTCTTTTTTTGAAAGTTTTGAAACAAATAGCTTGACAAAAAGAAATTGTTATTTACGACTACTGTGTTTGAGATTTTTCATCTTCCACAAATTTAGAAATGAATCTCAATTGAAACATTATAGTAAAACCCTCTGAAAGCTGGGCAATGCAGCAGTTCCATTTTGTATTACAACAAATGCCCAGACTCAGAAAAACTGTATGGAGAGAGTTCTCTGGATGCTTTAGAAACAAAAGAAATTATTCAGCAAGACATAGGTTAAGTGCCTTACAGAACCTTTGCAGAACCCAGTAGAAGACAATGTAGTTTCCTAAGGGATCTGTTTGGAGATTAAATTCTGCATTTAGTTATTTGTACAGGTGAATGTGAGGTGATGAATTTAAGGCCAGAATTTGGCTTGCAGAAACATAATTACTCTTGATGAGTCACAAAAAAAGAAGTTAGTTTGACCTTTAGATCAGATTGCGTTTTGAAGGGTAATACATAGAGAAGCCATCTTTTTGCATAAGCCTTACATATGATTCTGAGCCAAACTAAGCATAATTATATGAAACTAAGCATAATTATATGAAACTGTGTTAAAGATCAAGAGGCAATCAAACTAGCAGTGTTTCTTTGGCAGATAGACTGAGAGGAAACTATGACTACTTTAAGATTAATGAATTTCTTTGAAATTTGGTAGAAGTCACCTCTGAGACTGTACCATATTAATGTTTAACTCATTGACTTAAAAGCCCCAATCCTGACACTATTCATTTTATGTCATGCTGCTCTGAAGCAGAAAAATGAAGGCATACCGTTATTCAGTTTAAAAACACTTCTCTCTTCCCAAATGTACTCATTTCTGTAGTAAATGTGTAATAAGAGACTTGGCTTACTTCCCAGGCTTGCTGTGCACCACAAGAACACGATACAAATCAGTCTATGCCATAACAATGAAATGCATAGTGAGGCAGTGGATACCCTACAAATTTCCCACAAAGAACTTTTGCCTTCAGTTGACTGGAGTTGCTAACATTTGAAATACAGGGATTAAGAGGTGGAGGAGCCTCTACTTCTGTGTAGTGTCTTAACCTAATCAGCAGAATGACCCTGAGAAAATATTACTTAAAGAGATTTGTTAAATTTTGATTATTTATTTATTTCAACAGGAACAACTAAGGAACTCATTAGAAAGCTGGAAACCAACCAATGGTATAGATTGTTCTTTCCAGAGCACAAGACTTTCATGAACAGGCACAGAAACAAAGTCAGACTGTTTTCCTCTGCCCTATTACTGTGCAGCTATCCCAAATAAGCTTGTATAACTCTGTTTATGAAAGGCATGTGGTAACCTGAGTTTCATAGTTCTTTTTATCAGACTGATGATAATATTTTTAAAAGCTATGAATAGACAAAAATTCCAACAATTTGAGGTATATGGGGTGTTGCTTTCAGACACCTAAAAGGTCTGAAAAAGCATTTAGGAGTTCAGTGTGTGCCCTCGGTATCTAAACTGCAGAAGCAACCTACAACTTATAGTTCCCTAGTTAAACAGGAACACAGGCACTTTTTAAAAACGAGTGAGGGTGGTACTTAGTTGCCTAGAATATTGCTACTTGTTTATGATTAATATTGCCCAAATGACAGCAGTTTGTGCAGATCTGAATTTCCCAAAGTAGGTTATCTCATGTGCAAGTTTTATGAGTGTTGTGCATGAGAAAACCCGCACAAGTATTCATGTGCAAGTTTTCTAACTGCAGGGCTAGCCTTAAAGAATAGCTCCTACATGCTTACAGCTCACCCATGGCCTCTCTATCCACCTTAACCAAAAACATGCAATTGATGAAGCTGGTTGCATGAAACTTTAGAACAATAAATCTCATTCACTCATTCAAACACGCATTCAGGAGTGGCAGCCTAAGGTTCAGAAATGCCTTAGATGTACTGCAGATTACTCATGAAAACCAGAATTTACAGTGCCACTGTTTGCCAAAATGCAAATTAATTTTCTTTCAAATGCATTAAAAGTGCTAGAGAATGTAGTCAATAGCAGTATGTTATTTATGGATGTTTTCAGGATACACAATGTACCCCTGAGCCTAGAACTTCCACTTGTTACACAAATGCTCTCACCACTAAGCTATTACAATTATGTAATATTTTGTAATTGCATTACTTGGATCTTTTAAAAGGATAGATTAACCAGGCTGTCACACCAAATGCAAAAGTTATGTCAAGGATGTGTGCCAGACTGATACCCACATTCTCATACAAGCACCTGGCGTGGTGTTGTAGACAGTGCTTAAATCTAGAAGCAGAGTGGCTCTTTCTCCATCACTGCTCATTTGCTGGTATATATATCCTCTTCTATGTACTGTCTTCTGTGCGTGCTGTTCTCAGTAGTGTAACTCACAGCATGGTGGTTTTGCCATGTTCTGCAATTAAAGATGTCAGTGCCTGATTCCACTTAATTAAGGCACTAATAAGGTGATTGAATTAGGAGTCCAGCAGTCACTGCTAACTTTTTGGCTTAAGACTTTGGGCTTTTGGTGGTGGAAGATTTCCTCAGTCACCATTTACAGGTAAACATGTTACTCAGGTCGATGGAGGCCCATTACTTGTGCTCAGATAAGTCTAGTAAAACACATATAAACTTATTTATGTGCTCTGAACCTCTGACCTTAAATACAGCTCTGAAAATCTGTGAACAACAAATAAACAGTAGGGAAATTCAGCAATTAGTGCTTTCTAACAAGCAATACTGACTATAATTATATAATTTCTAAATTATAATTTTAATTAATTAATTAATTATTAAACATAAATTAGATAAAAACAAGAAAATAATCTCAGGAAAATGGAAAGTTAAAAGAAAACAACAACATCTTTTAAATCAAGAGACTTATCACATTTCAGCAGTCTAAGGCAAATGTGAATACCTTATTTACACATTGAAGAACATATGAAGTTTATCAAGAGACATTAAGTGCTCCATTTAAAAGAACACATCATAATATACCCCTTTTCAGGAGTAACTGTTGAGAGCCTAGACATTCCTTTCTGTGGGGCTACTATGCTTAATTCTTTAAACATGTTTTAGATCAGCTACAATTCTGCTGCAAATCTGAACTCAGATGTGGGTGGTAAATGGTGGAGGTACTTTCAGTTTATTTGAAATATTTGACACTTTTTGTTAGCCTTGGGCTCAACCCCCCATGAGTGAGTGAAATGAATGATCTTAGGGTTACTGACTCATATTTCCTGTCCTCATGATAATAAAACATGGTAAGAACAAACATGGAGAAATTAAGAAACGGCTTGGGACCAATTATAAATTGGGGCTCCTTCAAGAAAAACAATGATGTTCAAAAATAAGTACTTCTATTTCATTTTAGAGTCTGACTGCAGGATGGTACTGAGTGAACTCTTTCTCCTTAAACGTAGACATTGATAGGAAGGCAGCAGCTGGAATATTTTGAAATAAATACTTCTGAAGAAATACAGAGTCTTTTATCCTTGGGAAAAAGGAAAGTGCCTGTGTGAGTGGACAAAACACAGGAAATTGAATTGTTATGGGGATTATTAAACCTGCATGATGAGCCTGATTTCCCTACAGAAAGCCAGAGGGCAATTCAAACCATAAGACAACAGTCATTGCAGGCATTTGCCAATCATCTCCAAAGGGACTGCAGCACGTCTGCACAAAAGTGAACATCACTTTTCTGCTTCTTCTGCCATCAACACTTATCTTCTAACACAGATTCTATGTGAAAACTAACAAACAAGGTGATGTGTCTGATTTACTGTGCTCTGGTAGAGCAATCCTCTCTTTGACCACCAGTATTGGTGTCCCTGCAATAAATTCAGAGGACTATGGGAGAGCATTAGAGGGAAGACTGCGTGGAGAATGCTTCCAAATGTTCCTTTTTCTCTTGGATACCCTTCATCAGTAGTTGCTTAGGTTCACTGGTGTTGAAACTGTGGGGGAACATAGGTATTCATAGATATTTGTAGACATTTTTCATCCTACAATCTTTCCTGCAAAGCTAGATTGACTTGATTTCTAGTCTGTTGTCTTTTCTTACTGTTTTTAGCATTTTTTACATCTGTCATTAATGATAAAATCATAGAAATGTTGGCTAGACAAAACTAGTCCAGTCCACTGTCTCATTTGGAGCGGTACTAGATCAAATCAGCAATTGTTTTGCATGATGAAGTATTGAAAACCTCCCAAGATTTAGATTACACCTTTTATTTGATCAACCTGTTGCAGCACTGTAATGGTCTCCTTATGAAAAATATTTTCTAATTTTCAGTATGAAACTCTTAAACCTTAACTAGTAGCTGACAGCTTTATCTGCCTTTATATCAAAGACTACATCTCCATACTCCTTCAAGTAGTTATGGGCAGAAACTTTTTCATTTTCATTTGGAGTTCAGAGTGAATGGATGATTTATTCTTTCTGGAATAGCAATGAAAAATGCTCCTCTGATTTAACAACCCTAATTTCAGGTCCTTGTGACAATTTGCCATGTGCCACATCTTCTCTAAAAGGGGCTACTTCGCCTATATTGTGACCCTAGTAGCAAAAATAAAATTATTTGAAGTAAAATATTCTGCCATATGATCACAGGAACAAGGATCTGAGACTGAAAATTTAAGACTGATTTCTAATTTCTGTTGCACATGTAGATCCAAAATGCATCTTCAGAGTATGGACTGTTCTCTGATTTTACAAAATCTGATTTTACAGACCTAAATGAAGCCATCAGATATTGTGACATATTAGGATATCAGAAGTGCATGAAAATATAGTATTTGTAGTTGAGAATAACTTCCTCTCTGATGCATTTTTTTGGTTATTCCCACACAGGGTAATTGTTGTGCTGTTACACCTGTATTATCAGCACTATTTCCAACAAGTCCAAAATACAGGTCCATAGCAGCTGTCAGGAAGAAAATTAACTCTACCCCTGCCAAAACCAGCACAGTGATGGAACAGAGTCATATCAGTTTCCATCTCACAAAGGATAAATGCATTGACTTTCAACTCAAACTGCAGAGTATGTCATTCTTCCTAACACTTTTTGAAAAGCGGTGTTTGTTTTAACACTGGGTGATGAGAGAATCCCAGCTTGATGTGGAAGGTTCCATGCTTTGGACATTGTTCCAGCACTATATATGTTGTTTATGTATGCACATTTTCAAAAGAATAATCTTTGAGAAGACATATTAAAGGCTATAGGGCATTATTGCTGTAGGGCCCGTATACTGAGTAGCAGCAATATGGACTCCAGGGAACTGTCATCTCCTCTTTACAAACTCATTAGACAGAGTCTCTCTGCTTAACACTGGCTGCTCAAAGTGGTAAGGGAACAAGTGACTCACTGAAAAGTCTATCCAACAAACCCCTAGTTACAAGCACTACATACAACAGACATCCTTCTGGGGCTAACCATAAACTCTGTATATTGTGGGCTAAGATATTTGAATTATGTTTATCCTGCTGCTTCCTCAGCCAATCTCTCATGTGCTCTTCACCAAACAATGTCTGATAGCCCATTTCCCCCAGAAATTATGACCCTGCAAATGAAAACATAATGAGAATTCATTCACGTCAAGCTTTCTATGAGCATAATGAAAGAGCAGGACAAAAAGACATGTCCTACTTCAGCTGTAAAATATTTTTCCAGTTTTAGTGGAAGAGAATTCAGTAACCATCAAGAAAAGCAGACAGACTCCTTAGTGCCAAAGCGAAGTGCCTGTGTTCTCAAGATCTTAACACTCCTGAAACGGGATGTGGAATAAGTCTTCTCGAGATGTCAGCGAGACCACAAATAGCTTGAGAAGAATTAAGTAAAATTTTAAAATAATAGACTGCAGGTGGCCTGTGGGAAGACCCCCAGTACACAAGGAATAAGTGTTTGGCTTATACCAAGAAGCCTTGCAGCTGTGTTTTTAATATAAGCTGAAGTCTGGGATGCAACAAGATTTAGTTAGATGGCATGCAAAATGGAATGATAGCAGTTATAGCATACAATTATACTATTAATTCAGCAAACCTAACTGTATTAGAAAATTTTATTCTCACTGCACTGTTAATGCTCTATAAATTGTATCTAAACTCGTATCTACATTATGGGAAAAGGCTGATGTGACATAGATGGAGGATCAGATACCAAAATTAAGTGAAATTACAGATATTTTCAATCTCTAATTCATAATTTTCAAAAATTAAGCATATCTGAAATAGCATTACAAGGGATGAGCATAATCAGTGTACTTAGTACAAACTGTCATATTTGATTCCTGTGTTCAGGAACTAACACAAGCAAGGATTCCAAGTTTGGCAACTGTGTGCCCTGTATTCATCCCCACAGGCCACAGAAAGATAATTCTTAAACCTACAAATTGTCTCATACAGTGTCTTTTTTTTTTTTCCCCCGCTGAAAGACTATCCAATTACTTAGTGCTGTGCTGGGAGTACCTGAGGAAATAGTAAAAGGAAATACAACTGAGAGCCACTGTGGTTTGACTTCTCTCCAGATGCTTTGAAAATATTTTGGCAAAAAAAAAAGGATATTAAATAAAACTGTTTCCTTTGGTAACATACCCAGAACTGCAGGTTTTACATTTTTGTACTTAATATGGAGGGCCAAAAAAAAAAAAGCCTCTATGTGAGAGGGCTGTACACGTGGTGGTAATATTAGTGGGGAAGAAAGAGAGCAAGAGGGGAAAATCTGAATAAGATGCAGTAAGAAGGCTAGGAGACTACGGCAAATATCGGCATTGTACTGGGAAAATGAGCTACACGGTGCTGTGAGAAGTAAAACCTCTTTAGTACCATAGATATTTAAGTAGTAACAGAAGCAGTATGATGGTTTGTTTATCAAAGGATAATTGTGATGAAAGAGAAGCAAACCATGGGGACTTTTTTGCTGTTTTGTTTTCAAACAGTGTCAATGAGCAAGCTCTTGAGCTGACAAGGGCAACTGCCATTTCTTTTTCATACAGGAGATTCCTTAGAATACTTCAGATTACTTTTTCTCTCTGAATTTTTAGTTAGACCATGAAAACTTTATAATTAAATGGTCTATACAGATTTTTCTAGGTATCTACATAATTAGGGGGCTTATAAATATTTAAATGAAGGCAGTTAAACACTAATGCCTTTACCCTTCAGGACTAATTATTTCCTTTAGAAGAAAATGTGGATAAAGAACTGGCTGGATGGCCGCAAGCAAAGAGTTGTGGTCAATGACTCAGTGTCCGGCTGGAGGCCAGTGACGAGTGGTGTCCCTCAGGGATCAGCGTTGGGATTGGTCTTGTTCAACATCTTTGTCACTGCCATGGACAGTGGGATTGAGTGCACCCTCAGCAAGTTTGCCAATGACACCAAGCTGTGTGGTTTGGTGGATACACTGGAGGGAAGGAATGCCATCCAGAGGGACCTTGACACGCTTGTGAGGTGGGCTGATGCCAACCTCATGAAGTTTAACCATGCCAAGTGCAAGGTCCTACACCTGAGTCGGAGCAATCCCAGGCACAGCTACAGGTTGAGCAAAGAGGAGATTGAGAGCAGCCCTGCAGAGAAGGACTTGGTATTGATCAATGAGAACATGAACATGAGCCAGCGTCAGTGTGTTCTCACAGCCCAGAAAGGCAGTCGTATCCTGGGCTGCATCCAAAGGAGTGTGACCAGCAGGTCAAAGGAGGTGATCCTGCCCCTCTGCTCTGCTCTCGGGAGATCTCACCTGGAGTATTGTGTGCAGTTGTGGTGAACAGAAAAANAGAAAAAGGACATGGAGCTGTTGGAACAAGTCCAGAGGAGGCCACGAGGATGATCAGGGAACTGGAGCATCTCCCATACAAAGACAGGCTGAGAAAGTTGTGGCTGTTTAGCCTGGGGAAGAGAAGGCTGTGTAGAGACCTCATAGCAGCCTTCCAGTATCTGAAGGGGGCCTATAGGGATGCTGGGGAGGGACTCTTCACTAGGTACTGTAGTGACAGGACAAGGGGTAACGGGTTCAAACTTAAACAGGAGAGGTTTAGGTTGGATCTAAGGAAGAAGTTCTTTACTGTAAGGGTGGTGAGGCACTGGAATGGGTTGACCAGGGAGTGCTTCATTCCTCGTGGTGTTTAACGCCAGGTTGGATGAAGCGTTGGGTGGCATGGTTTAGTGTGAGTTTTCCCTGCTTATGGCAAGGGGGTTGGAACTAGATGATCTTAAGGTCCTTTCCAACCCTAACTATTCTATGATTCTATGATTCTGTTTTGCTGCCACTGACTGCAACCTTCTTGGTTGCATGGCCAAATTCTAAAACTCTCACATTTTTAGTTTCACTACTATCCTCCTCTGTACACTTCAAAATAACATAATGGTTAGCAATCAGGAGAACCGTGCTAGGTCACTGCTACTATTCACCATAAGTTAATTAGTCAGATAACCATAATGTAAATACCTCTTTTCATCTGTCAGTTTCCAAGTACAAAAAACCAAAACTCTGCCACAGCCTTCAGACAGATACGTATTTATGTGTTTGTCCCCATTTTTGTTATCTCCCCATTTCTGGTCAAGTTGCGAGAGGTTGTTTTGAAGTCTGAATTACTGTTTTTCCTCTAGAAGTGCTCACCTTACCACAGGTAGTCAAAATCTTCCTGCTTTGGATAGAAACATCATGGATTAACACCTGTTCACATCACAGCTTTTCTTCTGAAGGATACTTTTTCTGACCTGAAGCCGCTTGATTGGGAAGTTTGGCAAACTGGAGTGATGTGGAAGTGTTGTACTGGGAGAAGTTACCAAGCATGTGGGGTGTGAGTTTGTAAGTAATCAGAAGACAAGACTTCAAATTGAGATCAAAAAAGGAAGAAGGGTGGGTACCGAGTACATGGAAGTGATGAGAGTTGGAGGGCATTAAATCTTCGAAAAGGTTGTGTTAAGCAAGTGGCAGGAGGAGCACACTGTACAAGACTCTAAAGAATAGCGATGGAGCTGACATTAGACATTCCTTTAATAAATGTACTTGAACTTGTAGGTCTGATTTTCATTGAACAAAGAGCTTGGACTGAGTATTGCTTAGCTGACCTAGTCAAAACTAAGGTGGAATGAAATTTAAGAGACTTTTTTTCACGGGGAGAAAGTCTTCTAACATGAAACAATGTATAATGTCTGGTAACCCGCAACTTGCCTTTTTCCTGTGCCATGCTAAAACTTCTTTCTCAAAGGCTGAGCTTCCTTGTACCTTGTTGAAGTCTCCAGTTATTACACACTGAAATCTAGTATGTTCAACCATGTCTATGTAGCCTTTTTCTAACAGTTCATTAATATTCCATGTTTATAAACAACTCTTTCTGCTGTTTGACCCTCTTCAACTTAAGTGCCTATTTTTTGATTCTTTTGTTTGCAGTTTCTTTACCTAGGAAACCTCAGCATGCTGTGGGCACAAACCTTGTTGGGGGGGATATTAACCTCACATAAATGAACATACACCAACAGAGCCATTCCATTTAAGAGTCCAGACTCCTCTTTTGGTAATCAGTGGAAGGAAGGAGGTTTCCAATGTAACTGTTCTTTGAAGGCTACCTTAAGTGAAATTGTATGGGCAACTTCTTTGGGTGTTTACAACTAAATCCTCTTTTACACAGCTGTCTTTCAGCCTGCAACTTTGAGCTGCTGTTCTGCTTTCCTTTTCTGAAATGCTTACAGGTGGACTCAGATTTTCTTATCAAGTACCTGGAAGAAAAAAAGTGGCAATCTGGTAGAGAAAATCAGGAAAGAGCCTTAGTTAAAACAGAGAAGAGTTAATTTGTGAGAAAATACCATGTTTTCACAAATCCAGGACATGTGGGTCAGTTGTTCCATAAACAATGAGTATGTTCCATTAAAGTTTTAATGCCAGGATGTGTTAACTTTTACACCTAAGTCTTTCATGATTTGAAGCCAGTTTTTTAAATGTTCATGTACTATCTTTGAAAACAAAGCTTTGATGGAGAAATTCCCTGGATTATTCCTGTAATGGTCTGTTCTAGTGGTTTGCAACGTGCCAAGGGGAACTAATGGAATTCTTCCTGAATTCCTTGAAGATCTATTTTTCAGTCATTTGCATGACTATTCTGTAATTAACTGACTCTTGAAGCTCTTACTATTATAGCTTAGAGTCTTTTTTTGGAGATGTCCCAGAGGTACATATAGAGATCATTTAGAGCAATAATCAGTGTGTCCACTCAGACTTCAGGCTGTGTTACAAACAGGACTCATTTTCCACAATGGCAGTAAACTTTGAAAGTGTGGGTCATGTCCTTACTGATAGTAGCAAAAGATCAGAGATCACAGGGCACATGATATTCTTCTCAACTCACTACCAGACAAAGCATTCACTAGATCTTTATTCTCCTCAAAGCCACAGCTCATTTACTGTCATGATTTCTTTTCTTCTTCTTTCTGTTTTTTTTGCTTTTTCAAATAACTTTTTTTTATCAAAAATATATTTGGCCCATAATCACCTCTGTATGAAGCTCTGGGTTTAACTTCCACATTCTGGCAAATGGCCACCACTGATGTAAAATTTTCAATAATGGGTAATTTAAACATCCGTTCTCTTCAGCATCAGGCAATATCCCAAGATGAGTGGCCTTCATTCCCCACAGGCTGTCACTTATTCTACTTCAGGGAAAAGCTGAACTTGCATTCACCTTCAGATATTTTTCTAATCCTATAAAATGAAGAAATAGAGCAACATATTTGACACTGTACTACCCCTTTTTTCTACTTGTTTTTCTTCTAATTTCTCTCCTTATTTCTCTTTTGCTTTTGTTCATCATCCCTGCAATCCTCGACTTCCCTGCCTCCTGCCTCCCTCCTGAGGGATGGCTCTTTGCTCTTTACTCCTTTTCCTCACAGATGGTCTCCAATACTGTCAGCCGCTGCCATGTGAGGAAAGACTGAAATGTAACAGCTCAAAGAAGGTCACATTCCCTTCAGTTAGCAGCCTTCCTATGGCATACCTGCATCTCTGACATTGATGGATGACTGTGATTCACACCTTTATAAAGCACAACCATGACTGTGTTGATATTTCAGATCTTTAATAGCACTGACACCATTCACAAGGTAATTCTATGTGTACTGCTTGCAACTGCAGATAGTTTGATAGAGCATGTGCATTTTACCTGGAGATAAAAGAAGGCATATGGTATATTTAGATTTCTTCAAAATGTGCTCCATATGTATCTTTGCTTCCTAACCTTAGTCGGTTCTGTACTCTTGTCCTGTAACTCATTCATTAAATTGTAGACCGAGAGGAAAACCAGTTATGGGATAGCACACCAGTATAAGCACAATCTCTGTATAAGCACAATCTCTGGATGCAGGATTGGTGCACTTTATCAGGTACTAATAGGATTAACTTTATTAGCAGTAGGAAAAATTCTCAGTTTTTATCTGACACTGTCATATATATGTATGAACTGCATGTCTCAAAAATTTCCTTTATTGGTTAGTAGCCTCTGTTCTCCTGGGCAATTTTGTTAAGGATAATTAATATTTAAAGGGAAATGTGTTTTCACTCTGGTAATAGTTCTACCTTTCTTTTCTCAATTTGAACATTAAAGTGCATTGAGATAATGTGAAATGCATACCCACTCTTTTAGTTTTTCTTTTGAGTCAACTCAGATTTTCTTTATTTTAATAGTTTTGTTGTGAAGTGCTTTCATGGAATTATCATTTCATCTATTAGATTAGTTCATAAATAAGACATAGATGTTCAAGATTAAGATGCCCTAACAAAGGCTGATGTCATTGCTTGCAGTTTAACTACTAAAAAATCATGTTGTTCTCCCTCTCAAAACAATCTAGACAAACCAGATTCTTTGAACTTCTTCCAGAATCACTTGGATATAGACACAGATTAGCAGGTGCAATGGAAAATGTTAGGCATCCTTTTACAACATAGTGTTTAAATGCAGACTTTTTATCAGAGGCAAGATGGAAGGAGAAGCTGACACAGAGACATCTACCGGTAAAGCAGGAGAGTAGTATTAAATACAAGCACTCATTTAGCCTTCGTAGGAGGCTTCTTGCACTGAAGTGAGCCTTTGTGTCTTGATTAATGCATTTGATTTGATTTCTGGTGCTCTTATCTCTCTGTGCTAGAAGCATAGGTCTTAAATCAACAGAAAGTCATATGAAAATTGATCCAGTCTTCATGCCAGCATGTCACATGTGAGTAATTTCTATTGCCTCCTTTTTAAAATAATGGAAGAAAACCAGATTATTTTTATAGCAAGTGTTGAATGTAGGAATACTTGAGTAATTTGAAAACAAAACAATGAACAGTTCTAACGTCAAGAAATCATTTTCCCAACCAGCCATACCAAGAAACATGATGGAAGCTTCTCAGTCTTCAAAGCACAGTCATTAAGTAGTTAATGGTGCAAACACCTTCTTATTAGCTACTTTTATAGAAAACATTTCACACCCAGGACCAGTTTTATGAAAAAAATGATGTTATTTATGAAAAAGTAATGCTAATAAGTTTTGAGAATGTCAGTAAGTAGCAGAAAATTGAGGCTGGTAAATGAGTTAATGGTAAATGGGCTTTCATGGCTTGAAACTTACTTCCTCTGACTCAGACTGAAAAGGAAATTCTTCAGACAAGGTACAAATTTATTTATTTTAAGGGGTGGCACCTTGCTTAATCTGAGTCATATTCAGGCTATGGCTGGGTAGAGTCTCTCTGGTTATGAACAAAAATCTGGTTGTTCTATTGATGAAATAATATAGATTTTACATTTTTACAGAAGAGAGAAAAAAATAATATAAGCTGGTAGCTGGGGCTGTCTGCCTGGGCCCCTTAACATGCTTTGAGTGTCACCAGCAGTTGTTGGAAGACACTCCTGCTCCCACCACCATCCCCTTGCCCTGTCTTACTAGCTTTTCATCTTACCTGTCAAACTCCAAATAATAAATGCAGTGTTGTCCCTAGGATGTGCAGAGGAATTAGGACAAACTCATTAACATGTCCCAGAGTCTTTGTTTATAGATTTACTCCACCCTTTTTGTTCTCTAGCCACCATAAAACATACTTACCTCAAGCCAAGTCAAGACAAAATGCAAATCTGACAATCACCTGTAGTATTCAAAATAGCCAGCATAACTAAAAATGCTTTTTAAAGACACAGGTGAAGAAATGGAAGAAAATTTGTAGTAGAACTGCAGTTTTTATTCTGAATAAGTCCTTTCCTTGCAGCATCTGTCTGGCTGGTATCCTCCTAACAAGCTTGTACTTAGAGCTTCAGGCTGTGTACATGCACTCTTCTTCTGATGGAATATGCTTATTGTTCCTGCCAGTCTTGCCTTTGCAGTCTACTACCTCTATGAATATTTAATATTTCTCCCTGACACTCATTCTGTTCCCTCTGTAAGTAGGGGGTAGCCTGACCAGTATCCTGAAGGTGTCTTTCACTGGAACATATGTTCTGAATCAATTTGTTTATTAGAAATGTACATGGTATCCCGTTATCACTTAAAAAAAAACCCCAACTATATTATTTATGGCCCTTTGTGGAGAGCATGTATGATATTAAGTAACCTCTTAGAGATAAAAATGTCTATAGAGTGATGGATTTCCAAGCTCCAAGTTTAAAAAAACCCATGCCCTAACTTTTTTGTCACAATGAACATTATCAACAGGATGATCAAAAGCAGCTATGTTGGACTATACATTGAACTTTTTCTGAAGGAAGAAAATTGCATGAGAGATCTTGGCAGACTCTGTAGAGAAGTTCAGAGAATCAGCAGGTGTAGAAGGTGTTATGAGGCAAGAGAGCTTACCCTGTCTCTACATTTCATATATTGGATCACATTTATCTGCATTATATTGATAAAGACTTTTTTTTTAGATATTGTGTAAGCATTTTCCAAGTAAAGAAAAAAAAAAAGAATTGAAAGAATTAAAAATAAAAAAATTGCTTTAGTTTCTTCCTCAGAACTAACGGAGTACCTTAACAGCAGAGTCACTGTGTTTGCTGCAACTGCTCTGTACCATTCCAAATACATGAATATTAACTTGATTAGTGAAGACTCACATATCAAATGAAAAACATGCAGTTGATCTACCTGCCTGCTATTCTGCATATATCACTCATGTTTATTTTTGTGATCTACTACTAATTAGGTTCATCTGGTATGTGGGTCATCAATCAGGAACCAAAAAATCCCTAATTGAATGACAAATATTATTTTAATCTGCAGCATTACTTACAAATTTCTAGATTTATGCAATGTGGATGAGGAATCTAATTTTGAAATGTCAAAAAACCTTTGGGAATGCCACATTTGCTCTTGAAGTCATGGTTGGCAATACCGCCATCAACCTATAACTCATTCCTTCATGGAAGGTGACAGCTAGCTAGATATAAAATTTGTGAAAAGGAGAACAATGTTAATAACACCAGCATATTCTATTAAGAATTTAAATAACTAAGCATCTCAGATGAAATGCCTGCTCTTGTCAGGCCACACCTGGAATACCGTGTTCAGTTGTGCTCTCCACTATTCAAAAGAAGATGTGGACAGGATGGAGAAGATCCAGAGAAAGGACCACAAAGATGATTAAAGGACTGGTAATCTGTATGAAAAAAGGCTGAGAGAACAGTGTTTGTTCAGGCTTGAGAAAAGAAGGCTCAGGGGAGACCCTATCACCATGTTCCTGTATTTAAAGGATGACTACAAGGAAGATGGACACTCCTTTTTTACAATGAGTCTCATGGAAAGATGACAGGTAATGGGCACAAGTTTCTCCTGGGGCAAGAGGACACAAGAGGAATATATTTCATGGTAAGAACCATTGGAATTATGTTCCAATGAGTCCAACAGTTGTTCCAATCAGCCACTGGATTAATCTCCCCAGGGAAATTATGGATTCCCCAATGCTGGACACTTTCAAGATTTGGATGAACAGGGTGCTGAGACATCTAGTCTAGGTCACGCTTGGCCTAGAAATGTTGGACCAGATGATCCTTGAAGTCCCTTCTGACCTGGTATTCTATGAAATACCTATGAAGTGCTGCAGCTGAAAGTATGCCATTGCTGGACATCAGTCCCAGGAGAAAACACTCAATACTCCCAGGGATCTTTGACAGATGACAGAATGCTTCTACATGGAAAGATGTTAGTCCAACAAAGAAAAATAGTTGTTCCAAAGTATCTGAAAAGTAAGCCAATTCCTAGGTTAAAGGTACATTATTTATTCCACTAACTGGAGCAGATAGACTGGGGGACCCTGCTGAGAACTGCTGCAATCTCACTGAAAACCAGGCTGTTTTCAGTGGAGGTTGAATCAAGTATGTGTTCTTATAGACCAAGCTGGAGTGTGCTCGTGGGGTTAGTTTTCCAAATATTTTAGCCTGGAAAAAGGCTTAGAAAGGAATAACTGTCCTCTAGCGAATCAGTCCTAAAGCTGTTTCAAATTAATCCTCCCAGAGGTTAATAATTTAACCTCTAGATAACACTTAAAATAATGACTCAGTGATGCAATCCTTTTGCAAATGTATTTTTTCTAGTTGTTCAGAAATGTAACTGTTTCCTTTTATGATAAGTATAGGTATTAAATTGTTTCCTAAAAGCAAAATTTTTTATTTAGAGTCAGAATTGCTCAACTGCATTTCCTATCAATGTCATAGTTTAATTCCATGAACTTGCTAATAAAGGCATCAAACCAACCATACTAACCCCAAATCATGGGTCTTACTAACCAAGATTGCAATATTCAAACAGCTACACAAACACCTTAGTCCCACAGCAAACCTAGTTTATGCCAATATACAATCACCTTCAATCCACATCTCCACTTCCTGTATAAGGGAGCACTTTTACCCACCATAAAATCCCAGAAGTGCCTAGAGCTTGAAACACTACTTAAGCATATGTGTGCAGAGACTGACATTTGAATTTTACCTGCTGTATTCAGAGAAAATTAAGGTCTATGAGGAAGCATTTTTAAAAGGATAGTGATTACTGTGCCATGTGAACACTTCAGAAATCTCTTCCTCTTCTGTTTTATGGAAGAACTATGTTAACTCTAAAGCTAAATCACCAAAATTGGAAAGAAAATATTTTCTTTCCTCTTTTTGTTCTGCAAGCTGAGTAGACAAATGCTTCTGTTGTCTTTCTCATGTGTTACCAATTTAGCTATAATTTCTTTTTTATAGCTATAATTTCCTTATCATATTTTTATCCTCCTATCTTTATCTAGTTATCTTTTTTCCATATTATTTTTTAAGAAAAAGTCACTCACAGCTGTCACTAAATAACCAATTTTCAGTTACAGTTGAGAGATGGCTTGGTTTCAGTCTAGAACCTTGTCTAGAAGAGACAAATTATTTAAGAATTGCCAAGCTATCATGTCTGGGACAGAAAACAGCAGTGAATGCTTATGATGAGAGTGTAAAAATGGGCTGTACAGACTGATTTCTTCACCTACTCTGAGCTTTTGAAAGTCAGTAGCAAAGACTTGAGTTAAAGACTGTATCAGTGAAGTTACTTATTATTCATTTATTTGATCTATCTTTCCATACTTTAATTCACAGGATTCTGACCTTCGAACTAAAGGGGGTAAGTTCTCACTCCTTCATCTTCCCAGAAGCTGAGTTGATGCTGTCTGTCCTGTAGCTCTCCAGATCCTCCTTCTTGTCCCTCTTAAATATAGGAATGACAGTTTCTTTGTTCTATTTCTCAAGAACCTTCTCAGATAACCAGGACTTTTCAAAAACTATTGAGAGTAACCTGACAATGACATTGAGTAGCTGAGAAATTCAGTTAAGTTAGAAAGGACCTCACCTGCCAGTAAGGTCTGTAAACAAGAAGCTGATGAAGGTGTTATGGCAACAGCAGCTTGGAAGTAGGTTAGAAAGCCTGTGTAATTCTGGATACAGTTCACAAGCGTGGACTGTGAGTAGTCTTTTGGAAAGCCCGCAAAGAAACCATGCTTCTGCTATGGTAAATATTGCCTCTGTCCCCTCCTTCCTTCCCTTTGTTTTTTTTTTTTTGTTTTTTTTTTTTTTTTTTTTTTTTTTTTTTTTTTTT
>NDXB01011306.1:54139-88467 GCA_002631895.1 Agapornis roseicollis | reverse complement strand
GTATGGATAGACAGTGTCCACTGTGGATAGACAGTGTCCACTACGGATAGACAGTGTCCACTATGGATAGACAGTGTCCACTGCGGATAGACAGTGTCCACTACAGATAGACAGTGTCCACTGTGGATAGACAGTGTCCACTGCGGATAGACAGTGTCCACTACAGATAGACAGTGTCCACTGCGGATAGACAGTGTCCACTATGGATAGACAGTGTCCACTATGGATAGACAGTGTCCACTGCGGATAGACAGTGTCCACTCCATAAGCTGTCCTGCCCCCCCGTCCCCAGCACCTCACCTGCTCAGCTCCCAGATGCGGACAGAATTCCCAGTGGCAGCATAGAGCATGGTGCCAGTGGGGTTCAGAGCGATCTGGTTGATCTGGTGCTCCCCCTGCACACTGGTGACCGTGCGGGTGCTGGTTCCAGCACAGGCATCCCCAGAGATCACCTGTCCAGAAGATCTAAGGGAGACAGAGGTCAGGCAGGGAGGATGAGTGGAGACCAGAGACACTGAGGCCCCACTGAGGAACCACATGGGTCCCCTCACCCCAAGCTTTCTCCCAGCCTCCTGGTTCCTTAGGGATGCAGCGCTGGCACTAAAGCAGCTGGTATTTGGCCCTGTCCCCCCTTCTGCAAAGCCAGAGATGCCCAGAGAAGGCCATGGTCCCCCCAGCCACGTACGTGAGGGTGCGGATGCAGCGGGCTGAGTCCCGGATGTCCCACACTTTGATGTATGAGGTAGACACAGTGAACACCAGCCCTGTGTGGCTGCAGTACTTGATGGAAACCACGTTGTTCGGGTGACCCTTGAGGGAAGCAATTTCTTGGCCTGTGACCAGGTTCCACATTTTGCAGCTTCGGTCTGTGGGAGGAAGAACATGCCCAGGAGCGTCAGGATGGTGGAAGCCTCCCTCCAAAGCCATGGTGACCTGAGGGCAATACCTTCTCTGAGCATCACTTCCCCACACCCTCAGAATCAGAGGAAAGGAGCCAGCCACAGTGCTGGGGCAAGGTATGGCAAGGCTCAATGCTGAGGACAGACAAGAAGCCCAGGAGGAATCATCCCCATGGTGTCCAGCACTTCACATAGAATCCTAGAATCAACCATGTTGAAAAAGACCCTTAACCCCATCCAGTCCAACCATTCCCAGCCCTGCCAAGGCCAGCCCTAACCCATGGCACTGAGGCCTCGTCTCCACGCTGGGTGAACCCTTGCAGGGCCGGTGCCTGCAGCCCTGCCCTGGGCAGCCTCTTCCAATGCCTGAGCACCCTGTGGGGCAGGAATTGTTGCTCAGCTCCATCTAAACCTGCCCTGGGGCAGCCTGAGCCCGGTTCCTCTTGTCCCATCCCTTATTCCTTGGGAGCACTAGACAAGAGACCATTCAGTCCTGGCTCCATCCTCCTGATCATCCCCCATGCTGACCGGCTGCTCCCACATATCTGCAGGCCAGCAACCCCCATGTCCTCACTGTTCACTACGCACCTTTGGACCCAGTGAACAGCAGCTCATCAGTGGCATCCAGGCAGAGTACAGGCTTGGTGTGTCCTTCTGCCATGGAGACGCATTGCAGCGGGGCTGTGCGGGCATTCTTGGTGCCACCCACCGGGTTAATGACACCCCTTGCATGGGAAAGAAGGAAAGAAAGAAAGGAAGAAAGAAAGAACAAGTGTGATGGGGTGTGTGTGGAAGGCACCACACTACATACACAGTCCTGAGGGCATGGCAGAACAAGAGCTGCCTCATACCAAGCATCTTCCACCATGTGGCAGTGCCTCATGGCCCCTCCATCTGAATCCAGCACATCTGAGCAATGGTCTTCATGGATACCCTGGGAATCTCCCCAGAAGCAGCCCCTGCCTCATCAATACACACTAGGAAAGGAGTCAGCTGCCCAGTGGCCTCTGCTCTCCTGATGAACCTCTCATGCCTGGCTGGCACAGACCCAAGGAGCCAGGAGACCCAGTGTGTCCTTGGGACGAACTGCACCTTCTTCAGCCTGCAGCTCTGCTGGGATTAATGTTTCAGGGTACCAAACCCCAGCACCCAGGTACTTGGAGGCTGTCAGCCTGTGGCTGGTGACATTTGGAGACAAGGCCACAGTTCCTTATATAAGGATACAAAGGACAGCACGGGTATTTACACCCAGCATCCCTGTTGGTGTGAAAACCCTGCAGCCACCACTGGCTCTGGGCTGGAGAGGACCTATCCCTGCCAACCCTTCCCCCAAGGGACACTTGCTGCCTGTCCCTCTCAACACCTCCACTTTGGCAGTGCTCAGGGTACTGAGAACCAACAGCCCTACCATTCAGACTCTTCCAGACCCTAGTGTGCATGGCCACCATCAGCTCTTCCCAGCTGGTGATCCAAAGAAGCCTGCGTTGTGCTTGTCTCTTCTTATAGGCAGGGAAACTGAGGCACAGGGGTGGAGAAGGCCAGACCCAAGGCCACAAAAGGTTTACATTCGTCATTAGGACAAACAGGCTCATTCATTTGGGTTTAGAAATCACATACATGTCACCTCAGTTAGCAGCTGCACTTCCAAGCCCAAATGAAGCAGCCCTGTCCTGACCCCTAGTGTTTCCTCCAGTCAAGGCGACACTGAGTGCAAATGGGATCCTGGCTCCCAAGGTGAGATGTTATCTACTTTGTGAGGCTGCTTGACTGCAAACCACCCCAGGTGACACAGCACAGAGTCATCTGGTGCCAACCCCCCGGGGAACCCAGGGCATGGGCAATGTGAGAGGACACCTGGGTGCTGGAGGACTGGCGTTCCTAAAAGTTGTGGGAAAGGTGGCTGGGAAACCTCCCTAGGCAGGAGGGTGCGGTGGGATCAGGAGCATCTGAATGCCCAGGCTGGCCTCTGCACTACAATTTGACCTGGTTTCTGTGGGAAGGAGATCTACCTACCCACAACCCAGCACGAGGGAAGCACAACCAGGTTCAGGGAGCATCTGGAATTATCTGCCTGGAAGATGCTTACAAAAAAGACACACTAGGAGCTCCCAGCATTGCTTCCCCTTTCCCCAGCATCACACCATCCTGCTGGAGATCTGGGGAACAGGACAGGACGTTGTGGCATCATGCTGACAAGAGCCCATCAGAGACAGAGAATAACATGCTGCCACCCCAAACCATCCAGTGCCTGTAGGTGAGACTAACACCACATGTCCAAGGGCTTATCAGAGCAGGAATGAAACTTGCCACCGAGGGGATGGCATCAAGACACTAGAGGTGGCATGCCAAGAGGGGCCAGCACACGCAGGACGGGAGGTGAGGGAGAGCAGCAAGGTGTAGATGAAGCATGCAGGGATGAGGGAGAGCAGGCTCGTGAGACAGAGAGAAAGAGAAGAGAAGGAAGGGATAATAAATAGAAAGTTGTCTATACCTCAGCACCTCCGAGACAGAGGAATCGCTGTCATCAGACCTAGGGGCAGAAAATTAGCAGGATTATGGGAGAGAAAACCCAGACGAGAAGAGATAGCAGAGGAGTCAGAGGTGGAGGATTGTTATTGCAATCAAGCCAGTGCAGGACAGAAAGGAGGAAGAGGGAAAAGAGGGAAGAGAAGCACATGTGGAGAACCAGGGGAGAGAGCAGTAGCAAGAGGGCATATGAGGATCAGACAGCAGGTTTCCATCAAGGAACATCAAGGTTCTAGAAACGCTCCAAGTCAAGGACAGGTTCCCAGTCTGCTGCAGGGGAAAGCTGGAGCAGCAGTTTTGAGTTGGTGGCAGTCCATCAGCTTCCTGCAAGCCCCCATCCCACCTCACACCATCCTGCTCCATAGCCTTTCCCAGTGGTCCAAGTGTGGCACTGCCCTGTCTCCATGTAGGGTACAGGCAGAAGCTGTGGCTGCAAGCTCCTGCAAGCAAACAGCTCGGTGGGGACACATAGCAGGCAGGAGAGGGCAGTGGTCCAGCATAGCCCTTGCAAAGCATCAGCTCCCTCGTGGACAGGAGCAGGGCATGAAAATGGTGTCAGAAGAATGGGCTGGTGCTGACTCAGGTCCTGTGCTCCCATATCCCACTGAAGAACCCAACAGACGCTCTTTGCTGTTGTGGAATGGGTCCCCTCACTCAGATGCTCACCCCACCAGGACTTACTTGTCCAGGGCAGACCCTTGGCTCTGGTTGCTCGTGAGACGAGAGAAGACATTGCGGTCGTTGCGTGGACGGGTGGGTGGGGATGAGGGAGGCGTAAAGCCAACGTCTGGAGGCCTGAGCCAGGAAGGATCAGAGGGGACACGTCACTTGGGAACTGCTTATGGGCAACTGCCTGGCACAGCAAGGGCTGATCCAACCAGCATCTTTCCTCACTTGTCTGGGCCATCCAGCCTCCCCATGCCCATGCTGCTCTTTCCCAGCTCCCAGGCTCACCTGGCAGGCTGGCCACGGTCGTAGGATTTCCTCCTGGTTAGAGGTGAAGTGTCCGAGCCACGAGACTGCCTGGGACTAAAGCAAGTGAAAGAGAGCAGAGTGGGTGCCTGCTGCCCCTGCTGGGATCCCTCCATCCTGAACACCAATGGCCTTTCCCAGCAGAGCAAATGAAGAAGTTGAGCTGCTTTACAGTCACAATCACAAGATCAGAGATGCCTCAAGTCACACCATGAGCACACAGGCTTTGGGTAATCCAAGAAGCCTTTAAGAAGGCTGATAACCAGAACAGTGAACTGGGGACCTTTCCCTTTCTTTCCCTCCTCCTGGAGTACCCCCCGCTCCATCTGCAGAGGTTGTCAGCATACTCCTAGATACTTTCCAAGTCCTGCTGGAGAAATGCCCCACTGCTTGCTGCAGACAAGCTTGGAGAGATGCAGGATTGGGCTCCCCCTCACCTCTCTGCAACTCCACAGCCAGGACACAGCTTTCCACCCTGCATGAGCTTCCCACTGCCCAGAGACCCACCACCCCATGCTCACAAGGTGCTTCCTCGTGTGGGCAGGCTGATGGTGCGCGACACTTTCTCCTTGTAATAGGGGTCTCTGACGGAGAAGCTGATCCCATCCTCTTTGATCTCCATGAGGGATGCCAGGGACTTGGTGATGTTCTTGGTGGAGACATCCAGCGTGGGTCCTAGACACTCAGCTGACACTGCCTTCATCTGCCCTGAGAGCTTGGGCTCTCCCTAGAGCAGACAGAGGCCTCAGTCACAGGCAGCACGGGGAGGGACAGCAGGAACAGCCAGAGAGTTGTAGGGTGGAAGAGCTCATTCTCTCTGGCCACAGGAGATGGAGTTCCTCCTGTATTGTGCTGGCTTTACATACTTTAAGCCTGTGCAGAACAATGGGTGCTCTCTTCCACCTTTGCCTACACGAATGCAGCACTGCACAGGGACTTCCTTGGTGGCTAATGTGGTGGATGCTTCCCAAGCCTCTGGTGCTTCAGAGAACCATGGCACCCTCTTCCCTAGAGCTGACCCCCCCAGAGACCAGCCAGACTGCCTTATGCTAAGGGTCAGACTACAGAGCAGAGGCCTAGACCATCACTGAACAACATGCCCCTCCATCCCTCTTCCCATTCCCTGTGATGGGACACACAGAAAGACCAACCTTGAACTTGAAGTCATCCTGGCTTGCTGAACCCTTCATGGTGAAAGACTGGGAGATGCTGTACAAAGAGAAGGGAACAAAGGTGGATCTTCAATGCCAAACTCCTTCCAGAGAGCTGGTTGCCACTGGCACACCAGACTCCTTGGGCCATCCCTTGCTCTCCAGCACCCTTTCTCCAAGGAATGACCTAGTTTTTGCTCTCTGCAGGTGTCGAAGAGACATCTCTGCTCCCCTTCCCAAGGGCTAGGCGCTATAGGTGGGCCTTTATTCATCCACGTCCCCCTGCGAGATCCCATGAGTGGCACCACACATCCGACCCCACTCCTGGCCTCCTCCAGCTCAGCCTGAGGGCCCGGCTGGGTGCTCACCTCCCATCTGAAGCCAGGCTGAACTCTGAGACCTCCTCGTCCGTGCTGGTGTAGCCGTTCTCTGTGCAGGAAGGAGACAGTGCATCAGCAGCGCAGAGGGGACCCCGTTGTGTCCAGCACCATCTGAGCTGTGCAGTGCAGGCGGCAGCCCAAGCAGCTGTGGGGGGGACACGGGGACCTCATCCCTGCTGAGTGGTGACCAGCACACACATCCCCCTCAGGGCAGCCCTGGGCATGCTGGCCACAGCCATGGCTCCTCCAAGCGCTTCTTGGAGGACCATCATGGCTGGGCAACTCTCCCCACAGGCAGCATGCCTGGCCCCAGGATCCCGGGGTCCTTAGGGTTGGAAGGGCTCTCTGGAGATCACCCAGTGCAGCCCAAGGGCACACAGGAACGTGTCCATGCTGGGTTTGGACACCTCCAGGGGGGAGATTCCACACCCCCGGCAGCCTGCCCAGTGCTCGGCACCCTCGGTGGGGAGAAGTTCTCCCTCCCGTTGAGGTAAAGCCTCTGGTGCTTCAGTTCACGGGCACGAAGCGGCGGCACCGGCCCCAGGTCCCACCTTGCTGGACGTTGTGGATCAGGGCCTGCAGCTCGGGGTGCGACTCGGCCTTCTCCCGCAGCGCGTCCAGGATGGCGTGGTTCTGCGAGGAGCCCGCCATGTCTGCCTGACGCAGCCGCCCCTCCAGCAGGCGGATCTGGGCCTCCTTCTGCGCTACCTGCAGCCCCTGCGGAGCGACGGCCACCGAGGCCTCAGAGCGCGGCTTGGGTCCCACCACCAGCAGTCTGCCCCCTTCCACGAGCCAGCCCATCGCACCCCCTGGTACCGCACCTTGTCGATGGAGGCCTTCAGGAAGTTGTCCAGCAGGAGCCGGGCTTCGGCCAGGGAGCAGGAGCTGATCACCACCGAGGTGTCCGTGGAGTCCAGCTCCTCCTGGAACAGGAACGGGCACGGGATGCAGCGCGGGAGCTTGGCCGCTGGATGTGGCACAGCAGAACAGGCTCCGCGGCCAGCACAGCTCCTCCACAGCACTGCCCAGCCCCAACCTCCTCCTTCTGCCCAAGTGGCTGCTGGTGAGATCTGGCCAATGCAACCTGGAGGGCTTCTGCGTTACTACAGAGATCCTGGTGCAGGCACTTCATTAGACATTCATATGCAGACACAAGCAGATAAGGTCACCAGTGCAAAGGCCAGTGTGAAAGAACAACATGCCCTTCTGCCCTGTCCATCCAGGTGACAGCTGGGGACAAGCCACGGCCAGCCCAGCCTCCTCTCCTGGCTGCCAGCCCTGGAGGGGAGCCCCTGCAGCATGCCCAGCGCCCAGACTGGATGTGGTACCTGCAGGGTTTCGGCTGGGAAACAAGCCAGTCTTCCCTGGGATGTTCCCAAGGAAAGCATCCATGGGGTCAAGTGACTGCCAGCCCCTCAGAGGCAGGACAGGGGCTGCAGCTTCCCTAGAGTTCATGGGGCACTGGCAGCCCGTCCATGGGCATGGAAGGAACTGGCAGTGCTCCCCTCCACAATTCACCACCTAATGAGAAGAGACTGTGAAGATGCAGCCCCACTGAGTGTGTGACAGCACTGGGGGACACCCAGCCTAGCTCTTCCCTTCACTTCCCAATGATGCTCCTGCTCTCTCTGTTCGTGTCTAGCCCCGTTCAACCATCTACCTTGGTCTCCTCGATCTGCATGATGGTGGCCTGGCAGTCAGAAATGCTGTCATTTATGTAGTCAATGTTGGCCCCCAGCACCTCGATCTCCTCATTCAGCTCCTGCAGCCCCTTGGGATTCTCTGCCTGCAGTTTTGACCGCTTGCCTAGCAACGCTTCCTGCAGCAGGGTCAGCTCCTCACGTTTCTGAGGAAAAAGGGGGTAGGATCAGCACTGGGAGCATGGCTGTGCCCCTGCCCTGTACCCAGCACCCAGCACCCAGCCTGCTCTGTCTGCAGCACCATGGTGCAGGGCCTGGAGCACACGTCTGATGAGGAATGTCTGAGGGACCTGTGGGCTTTAATCTGGAGAAGAGAAGGCTCAGGGGGGACCTGATGGCTCCCTACAAGGGCCTGAGAGGAGGATGGAGCCAGGAGGGGCTGGGCTCTGCTCCCAAGGAACAAGGGATGGGACAAGAGGAACCGGGCTCAAGCTGCCCCAGGGCAGGTTTAGATGGAGCTGAGCAACAATTCCTGCCCCACAGGGTGCTCAGGCATTGGAACAGGCTGCCCAGGGCAGGGCTGCAGGCACCGGCCCTGCAAGGGTTCCCACAGCGTGGAGACGAGGCCTCAGTGCTATGGGTTAGGGCTGGCCTTGGCAGGGCTGGGAATGGTTGGACTGGATGGGATGAAAGGGCTTTTCCAAGCTGGCTGGTTCTATGGTTCTGTGGTCACCTTGATGAGCCGCTCCATGTCAGCCTCCAGGTTAACGATGGTCATCCTCTGCATGACGATGTCAAAGATGCGCCGCTCCAGCGACTGCCACTTGAGGCGGGCGGCTTTGCTGAAAGTCTGACTCGTCCCCTTCTTGGGGAACTTCTTCCTACAGCCAAAGGGGAAGAGAGACATGGGCCACTGGCTGCACCATTCCTGGAAAGCCATGCTTGCCCCAAAAGGATGCCTCAGTTGGGCTCTGGCTGGCCAGGAGCAGAGGAAGCTTGTTTCTAGACTGCCCAACTTTTCAATTGCCCCTTAGCAAAGCAAGGGACAAGAGTTGAGCTGAGCAGGGTTTGTGTCATGGCATTTAATGCTCGTGGAAGGACAGCTCTGGGCTTAAGACCAGGGGACAGCCAGTCACATGCTGTGTCAGACCAGCGTGTCACCGTGTCAATGGTCTGACACCACCAAGAGGCTGGCCTTCACCCTCCATCACCAGCCAAAACCCAGGCATGGGAGTACTGGGGTGCACCATCACCTACTGCCACAGCCCCTGCCCTGACCTGGGGGGCCGAGCCCCGTTCACAGGGCACGAGGGGTCTCCCAGGAAGTTGTTGATTTTCCTGTTCCACTGGCGCACGATGCTGGAGACGGAGCGAGCGCCGGACTCGGGCTCCGAGGATGTGGTGCTGGCCGAGACCTCAGCGCCCGAGTCCAGCATGGCTGGCTTCTGGCTCGTCCTGCCCGCCACCCGCTCAGACATGGGCTTAGCGAGGCGGCGCAGCGCCGAGACCTGCCCAGGGTGGAGGAGAAGGTGTCAGATGGGCACCCCCACCCCACAGCTCTTCTCATCACTCCCACGTTCCCATAGACAAAGAGCGACAGCTCTGGAGACCTAAAGCCCTGGGGGGTGTTAGTGCCTCATGGATGTCCACCTTCTGCCTCGTACACCATCCCCTGCTGCCTGCAACCATCTCCCACCTGGTTACACTGAATCCTGCAATCCTTAGGGTTGGAAGGGCCCTCTGGAGTTCACCCTACCAAGACAGGGCCACCCAGAGCAGGGCACACAGGAATGTGTCCAGGCAGGTTTGGAACATCTCCAGAGAGGGAGACTCCAAACCCCCCCCGGGCAGCCTGTCCAGTGCTCTGCCACCCTCAAAGGGGAGTTCTTTCTCATGTTCAGGTGAAACCTCTTGTGGTTTAGTTTATGGCCACTGCTCCTCATCCTGTCACTGGGCATCACTGAAAAGAGTCTGGCACCATCCTCCCGGCACCCGCCTTTGAGATAATGATCTGCATCGATGGGATCCCCTCTGTCTGCTCTAGAAGACCTCCCTTCTCCCCCAGGAGCCATAAAAATCCTCCCACCCTTTTGGGAGACCTGCTCCCAGAGCTGGCACTCACTGAAGGATGGGGTGTCTCTAACCCAAGCACTGGGGTCAGGACCCCCATGGGAGCTACATGGAGGCAAAGCCAGCCCTCTCCTCACCTCCTGAGTCTTCCTCCGCAGCACTATCTCCTGCTGCCGCTTCTGAGACTCCAGAGCACGGATCTGAAACTGCAAGAGAGAGACACAGACCCCTGGGGTCCTGCCCAGACACCCCAGTGATGGACATAGCCCTGGGACTCCTAATACCAAAACCTGGGGCAGTTGTTTTGGCACCAACAGCCTCACTCTTGATTTTAAAGCGAGCAGGTTTCATGGCGCATCACCCCACAGCATCTCCCACAACCACACCAAGAGCGTGGGGAGCCCTTGGGAGCCATTCAGCCAGTTTCTGCCACACTGGGTGCCCACCTGCGGGCGCTGGGCTCTCACCTCCTGCCGCCGCTGCTCCTTCTTGAGCTGCGCTATCTCCCGATTCCTCTTTGTCTCTGCCAGACGCCTCCGCTGCTGCTCCTCCCGCATCTGCTTCATCAGAGCTACCTGCCATGGGATTACGGTACCATGCGTTGGGTCAGGCACCCAGCTGTCCCAAGGCATCCATCCAACCAGACAGATGTCCCGCACTTGCCACCAGGACAGGGGTGGAAAACATGGCTTGTGAGCAGGGAGACTTGACCGGGTACCTTTGCCTTCTTCATCTCGGTCACCTCCGCCTGCAGCTTCCTCAGCTCCCGCTCGTAGCGGGACTGGTTCTTGAGCAGGCGAGCATGCTCCTTCTGGGCTGCCTGGAGCTTCTGCAGGTCCCGGTTCATCTCCTTCAGCCTCTTCTCGTAGTCTGCTTTGATCTTGTTGGCTTTCTCTTCTGTGTAGCACTCCATAGTGCCTAGAGGAGCAAGGAGAGAGCTCGTGATAGCCATCCACCCCGGGCTCCTCCTGCACTGGAGGCACAGGGCACTGCTCCCTCCACATCCCTCTGCTCTGGCCCCATCACAGGCTGGGCTCTGTCTGGGGGCATCTGCTGGATGAGCTGGGTTAGGGCTCAACACAGGTTGGAGACAGTGGGTTAGATCACAACCACTGGGCTGAGAGGAGCTGCAGACCTCGACATGGGTGATCATGCCCTGCTGAGCCTAGAGATTAGCTACACCACCAGGTCTTTGGGGTCTTCACATGTCCCTCAGCAGACCCTCATGCTTCCCCAGGTGTTCCCACATGTCATGAAGTGGTGTTCAAGGCTAGAAGCGGCTTTGCTTTGCCATCCTTTCCAGCCACTTCTCCACCACCAGTGGGGTCAGGAGTTCTTCAGCGCACCAGTCCCCCTCCCCTGGCAAGACAAGCAGGGTCTTGGGGGTCCTATGGGCTCAAGCAGAGGCAAAGAGATAGCAAAGCTGTAGCAGAGCCAGTGCTGCATGCAGGAGGTGGATGCTTAGGCTCTGAGTCAGCTGGGTAGGAGCAGGGACTGGGGCCCAAGAGTACAGGGAGGGGATTTCACAGGCATTTCTCACTGAGGTTCTGCAGGACCCGGTCCCGTTCCAGCTGCGTGTCCCTAATCTTGTTCTGCAGCAGGATCAGCTTCTCCTCATACTGGTGCTTGAGGGTCTGCAGGCGCCGCTGGCTGTTCTCTAGCTCATCGATCAGCTTCTGCTTGATCTCTATCTCACAAGTCAGATCTGCCAGGTCGGCCTGGAAGTTCACGGCTGGAGGCCAGAGGGGAACAGTCAGGCTGGGAGGGATGGGGCAGCATCACTCCCATAGCCCCACTGAGCCACAGCGCATGGAGAGGGCAGAGGGAGCTCATGGGAACCCACACTGCTAGGGAACAGCAGTACTGCAAAGAGTATTGGAGACTCCTTGCAACAACCCTGGTGCTTTCCAAGCCCCTTAGGGAGGTGGCTGGACTCTCCCTTCCCAGGACCAGAGCTAGGAGACACGAGCAAATGCACCCCCATACCCTGGGCTGCATGTGTGGATCTGTGCTTTACCCTTCTCCTCTGCATCTGAGTCTGAGTCCACCAGGCTCTCTTCACTGCCGGAATCCTCGTCTTCATCCTCATGTCCATCCTCCTCCTCACAGCCACTCTCATCCTGCTCCTCCTCCTCCTGAAGGATGAGTGCTTAACCTCAGCTTGCAGAACAGCTTTGCCCTTCTCTCTGCAGCTCTTCCCTCCTCCAAACCTGAGCTCACCCCTCACTGATGTGCTGCAGTCCACACAGCAGGACTCAGCCTCCCACATGGGATGCCCAAAGGCTGCAGCACTATTTCTGGACATCCAGCATCCACACCTGAAGGGAGCAGCTCTGTGCCCCATGCATTCCTGCATCCATCACCTCCCAGCAGAGTAACTGCATCACCCAGCCCCAATTTGCCTAAGCATATTGAAACCAAGCCACAGAAGATCATAGAATCATAGAAGAGAGCTTCTTGCTCCACAGCGGGGCTGGCTGGGGAGCAACCAGCTCCCCCTTGCTCCAGCACTGAGTCCTCATCTCCACAACCCCTCTAGCCTGCTTGCAGGATCAGGCTGAGCTTGGTCTCTCTTCCACATGGGCAATGACAATGCTCCTCAACCAAATGTCCCCTCGCTATGAGCATGAAGCACACTCACCTCTTCCACCTCATTCTCGTCTGTCTCCTCCTCATTGTCCTGCTGCAGTTTCTGCCTCTTCTTAAATGCTTCCTTCTCTGGGCTGGAGGAAAGCAGAGGGGTGCTGGTGAATGCCAGTGTCAGGGAGCCTGGGCACAGGTCCTGCTGGGGGCCCCCCTTGTCTCCTGGTTTTGGACCTTTTGGGCAAAATGGCCTCCAGGATAGCGTGGAAGGTGGCAAGGAGATCAAGGCAGTGCTGAGAGGGGAACCTGGGCCATGTCTCAGTGCTCTGGCTTCCACACAGTTGAGGGCTGCGGTACCCCTGACCTGATGCTGCTGGACTGACATGGACATCCCCCTTCCCAGCACCCCACAGCAGACGCCTTCACCTCTTCCTTCGCTGCCTCCTTTCTTTCTTCTTGAGGCGCTCCAGGTCCTGCTTGGCCCGCCGAAGGACATCGGAGGCCTCCGTGTCCACCGGTGCAGCGGGGCTGCACAGCCCAGCCAGGCTGGAGCCTGGGGATGAGCCCATGGAATAAGGGGCCCGGGCAGAGACGCGCGAGAGGCTGCGACGCAGGGACTCATTCATGGACTCACTCTCCAGGAGCTTCGTCCTAGGGAGTGAAGACAGCGCATGGTCAAAGAAGAGACATCCCACTGTCCCCACAGGAGAGGATCTTGCCTGGTTGTGGGATAGGGTGAGCCAGTGACAGTCATTCCCATTTATACTGGGTCAGAACGCTGCAAGACAAGGATTCAGGATCACGCAAGAGACTGGGATGGACTCAGCTTTAGGGGGCCAGTGGTTCCTGGGAAACACCAGGCATTTCTATACCAGGATCTCCCCTTCTATCAATGGCCAAACTAAGGATGACAATAGCCAAAGCAGTGCCTGGGACTCCTACAGCCCCAGTGTTGCAGCAGTGTAATCAGTTGCTACTCCAGCAAGGCTTTTCACTCACTGCAGTGATGCTGCAGGCATGCAGCTCTGAGCCACATCAGGGCTCAGACCCCACCACAGCTCCTGCAGAGCCCTGGGACCCTGGGAACCCACAGCACCCATGCCCAGCTCACCTCAGCTCTTCAATCTCCCGGATGTAGTTCTGAATGAGGGTGCCAATAGCTTCATTACCATCTCCTGCAGGAGCAGAGGTGCAGGTGGGTCAAGGCAAGACACGGGCTGTACCTGTGCACCCATCCCAGCTACAGTGGCTGGGCTAACCCACCACACCTCACACTTAGCCCACCCTCACCTGCCCTAGCCAGCATGAGGTTGGCCTCCTGGCTCATGAGGTGGGTGACCCTGCTGTTGATGGCATCAATGGCCTCTTGCATGGCCTTCACCCGCATGCGCAGGGTGCTGTTCTCCTTCTGCAGCATGGCGTTCTCACGGAACAGGTCACTGTAGCCTTCTGAGCCATCCTCCCCAACGACCCGCTTACCCTGTGGGGACGGGAGGAGACAGTCCTGAGTGCAGGGTGAGCTGGGGTGTGGGGCCCACCACGGCATCCCTGAGGGCAGCACCAGCCACCAAAGCAGGGGCAGGGACAAATCCAAGGGCCAGGAAGAGGCAGAAGGTGAGAGATGCGTCAAGACTTCTCCCTGCCTTTGCATCCCCAAGTGAATTGCCCAAGGTTCTGCTGTGGCCAGGCAGGAGCTGAGCCCCCCCTTGTTAAACCTTCTGACCTCTCGCAGCAGTTACTCTTATCATGAGGGGCAGAGCATGGTTGATAAACCTGCTGCAATGAAACATGGAGAATAGCTTCCTTCTGCCTCCAGCCCCGCTCTGCAGGCTCACTCACTGCCTTGTACTCCATCAGCTCCATCTGCAGGCGGGCGATCTCGGCCCTCAGGGCGCTGATCTGCTGACTTGTCTTGTCCTGGTTCACCACCACCTTGTTCTTGATGTTGCGGGCCCGGTTGGCGTACTTGAGCGTGTTCAGGGTCTCCATGAAGTCCCGGTCAGAGGGGCTCACGCACGCAATCATGATGGTTTGGCTTGGGGAGGTAAAGGTCAGGCTGAAAGGACAGCTCCCCCCACCCTGCACCAACCCCTGCACCTGGAAACCTGGAACCCAGCACAGCCCACACACCCCTGGACACCCATCCTAGGCCCTTCTGTGTTTTATACCCAAGGCGTAACCTGGATTCAGTGCCTCCCAGACCCAGAACCCCACAGACAACACATCACACAGCACTGGACAAAGCCAACCTCCACCAGCCAGCTAAGACACACTAGAATTGCTGGGGAACAATGGGCTCTTCAGAGAAGCAGAGCCAAAGTAGTACACCCAAAGTAGACAGGGAATTCAGTCCATCCCGTGCTGGGCAACACCACATGCCAAGTCCTGGATTACAAGGGACACAAAGTGCTTTGCACCAGCTAATTCGCCAAAGCTGGCTAATTGCACCAGGGACTTGTGAGGAACCATGGTCTTTATACCTGCAGTGTCATACACTGCCTGTCAGGAGGCATCTCCTCCCCATCAGGCAATGCATGAGGCCCAGAGGAGGTCATAAGGATGCTCAGGGGCTGGAGCAGCTCCTGTATGGAACCAGGCTGAGAACATTGGGGCTGTTCAGCTTGGAGAAGAGAAGCTGCGTGGAGACCTCAGAGCAGCTTCCAGTGTCTAAAGGGGGCTGCAAGGATGCTGGAGAGGGGCTCTGCATCAGGGACTGCAGGGACAGGACAAGGGGTGATGGGTTCAGACTGAAACAGGGCGAGTTCAGGTTAGATCTTAGGCACAGAGAGAAGTTCTCCCCTGTGAGGGTGCTGAGGCACTGGCACAGGTTGCTGAGAGAAGTGGTAAATTCTCCATCCCTGGCAGTGTTCAGGGCCAGCATGGACAGAGCATTGGGCAGCATGGTCTAGTGTGAGGCATCCCTGCCCATGGCAGGGGGCTGGAATGGATGATCTTAAGTTCCTTTCCAACCCAAACCATTCTATGATTCCATGATCTGAATCCTGGAATAGCTCCTACATGGCTCCATAGACCCTCAGCCCTCTCCCAGGGCTCAGCCCCAGCCCAGGACCCCCTTACCTGTTGCCCCCAAGGGAATCCTGCAGCAGGCGGGTGAGCTTGGAGTCACGGTAGGGCACGTGCACAACCTTCTTGCTCTGGTCTCCGAGGGCACTAATGACATTCCCCAGGGCCAGCTGCCAAAACAAAGGAAAGACCCTGCCAAATTCAGCCCCTGCTGAGAACACTGCTGCTTTGGATGTGTGTAGCCAGCACATCAGGGCTGGGACATGTGCTGTGGCAGAGGTCTGGCATGCAAGAGGTGGAGGGATGGGGCTTCCCTTGCCAGTCTCAGCATTCACCCCCTTTCCCATGGCTGTGCCTCAATCCTGCATTCCCTGAGGAGCAGCATTGACCCATGAAGGGTTTTTCTAGCTTAAATTAGACCTCAACCTTTTGGGGACTTAAACCCTTGTACCCAGCTGTACCTTTCCCCCTAGTCCTGCCCTAGCTGTGCCCTCACCACTGGCATTTTGGACTGTGCACCTTCATGCCTTCATAATCAGGTAGCATAAACCCTGGCAGAGACAACAGCAACCCCAAAAGCCCAGAGCAGTCCCAAGCAGGACCCAAAGGTGTCACAGGCTTCCCCTCCCCTTGCATGCTGTTCCCAGGGCCGTACCAGTCCACAGTTGATGGAGATGCCTTCCTTGGCCCTCTCGCCGGTAGCACCCGTTCGCTTCAGCCTCTCTGAGCCAGCCAGGTCCACAAAGTGAAACTTGGCTGTGAGGGTCTCATACTCTGTGGTGGGCTGGGATCCATCCAGAAGGCTGGTCACCTCCCCATTCACCTGCAGCCACATGGAGAGGGTTATCACCATGGATCCTTGGCTGCATTCAGATGTCAGCAAAGCCCCAGCATTCTCCCTCCACACCTAGTCCCTCAAGGATGGGGGAGAGGATGCCAAGAGCAGCTTGCTCAGAGCCATCCCTTGGGCCAGACCATTCCTACTTTGGATGGGACTGCAGACCTCAGCTCCCATTGAATGCTAACACAGGCTACAACAGGAAAGAAAAAGACAAACCCCTGCCTCTCTTTGCAAGACTTCAGACCCTCTCCCCTTTCCCAGGACCTCACACATATCGCCTGGGTATTAGATGCAGGAAGAGCCCAGCCGTGGGGCAGGCGCACATCTCACCAGCTCCGGGCGGGCGCACACTCGCATCTGGCAGAGATGAATAGTGAAGATGGCGTGGGACCGGGAGCTCTGCACATTCATCTGGGTGCTGGCTGTCGTGCGGGAAAGAGCTCCCTGTTTTAGGCACTGGATCAACTACAACAACATGGAACAGGGAAGAAGGAAACCTTTAAAGTATCCTTTAGGGAGTCAGGACAGCCCAGTGAGCACACCGACCTGCCTCTGCATCACCCCAGGGCTGCTCTGCTCCCTCCTGGGTAAGATCAGCCCACATCCCTGGTCAGTGAGCACCCATATCTGCCCCATCCCACACCCACCTCATCCTGTGAGTTGATGAGGCGTGATGTAACCCCTGTAGTGTAGATGCTTCCACTGGCATCCTCATGGATTTTGATGTTTGATTTGCGATGGCGCACGTCAGGGTCACGGGCACTGTCAAACAGGTCCAGGATCTCTTCATTGTAGAGCTGAGTGGGGTAGAAGCAGGTGCAGGGTGAGCAGTAGTAAGCAGGAGGCTGCTAAAGCACAGCACAGCAGGACTGACGGGAGCTGAGAGCCAGGAGGAGAGGATGCACACTGTGTTCACACATAGAATCACGGAATGGGTTGAAAGGGACCTTAAAGCTCCTCCAGCTCCAGCCCCTGCCATGGGCAGGGACCCCTTCCATAGAGCAGCTTGCTCCAAGCCCCTGTGTCCAACCTGGCCTTGAGCACTGCCAGGGATGGGGCAGCCACAGCTTCTCTGGGCCATCACCCTGTGCCAGCGCCTCAGCACCTCATAGGGAACAGCTTCTGCCTTAGATCCAACCTGAACTGCCCCTGTTTCAGTCTGAACCCTGCAGTCCCTAATAAAGAGTCCCTCTCCTGCATCCAAATACATACACGTGTATGTGCTTAGGCAAGGCTGACCAGAGCTGATGTGTGTGCAAATGTGGGAAAGGACACACGGGATGTGTGTGCAGACAGGAGATGATGCTCAGGCTGGCTCTAACCTTCTTGCCTATGTACTCAGCAAGACAGGATGCCCAGAAGAAATGGCATGTGTGCACATGCACATGTACATACATGTGTCATGTCTGCCTCGCAAAGCTCTGAGCTCCCCAACCCTGTCATGTCCCTGTCTCACACCAGGAACCACGTCCCCACACATGTGGACACCCAGGAGCTCGGCATCCCCCCAGCCTTCCCTGCTCACTTGGAGAGCTCCGGGCCACACGAGCCAGCAGAGCTGCTCTCCCACCACACTTCCCTAAGGTAAGCTTGGGTGGAAAGGAAACAAAGGGCGACAGGAAGGGCTGGACAAGCAGAGGAACCCTGAGGACCCCGAGCTGACAAATGTCCCCATTTGTATCTTGACCCTGCAGCATCCTGTCTCCTGCTGGGGCACAGGGACACCCCTGCCCTTCTGCCCTCCTGCCACCACCAGTCAATGCCACACATCACCCTCTCACACCTATGTCCCTGTGTGGAGAACAGGGTCACACAAGGACTACAAGGGTCCTAGCCACCTCAGTGGATCAGGCTAATCTGTCCCTGGCTGCCCCAAGGGCAAACAGGCTCTGAGGGTTCAAACCCTGCTCTCACAGCCTGCTCCTAGGGGAAGAGTCACAGGATGGGGATCAGCAGGGCCAAATCCTGTTCCACTGCCAGCACACACAGCTGGTAACCAGCATCCGATGCAGCCACGTGCCCACACTGGCACAGGAGAGCCATTAGCACTCCAAAACCCTCCCTGGGTTGCCTGGTTTGATGTCCATGCTGCAGGGTGGACCAGAAGGCAGGGTTTTCAGCAGGCTTCAATGGCCTTAGCCACGGGGCCATCACGTTTCTACTGTCCCCACACATAACAGGGGCAGCCAATGTCCCACTGGGCACTACTGGCCTGGGGAATGTAACCATGAGCAGCTCTGAAGCACAGCAGAGGAAGCCGTTCCCCTCCTCCACTGCAGTCACAGAACAAATATCTCTGAGGCTATTTTGAGAGCCCAAACCTCCAGAGGTCAGAGGTGGTGAGGAGCAAGAAAGGCTGCAGGAAATACCCATGGCAGCTGCTGTGACCCCAGGCAGGGCCACTGCTTTTTCACCCCCAGGTGTCACTGGGGTTGTGCTGGACCTCTTGGCTTGAAGAGATGCTTCCGGGGATGGCCTGGACCAGAGGCAGCACAGACATCCCATTTCCAGTATTCATCTTCCACGTGTCCAAACCCAAGCTAACAGATCACCCAGCCTCCTGGGGCCCCGTCAGGGCATCCCAGACTAGAGGGAGAAACTGAGGCAAGGGAAACCATAGCTGGACAGGAAAGAACCTTTTAGACAGCAGGTACAGGAGACTGAGAGGGAAAGGAAAGTGTGTTACACAGGGTAAGGGGACACACATTGGGCTGAAGGCCAGTATCTGGTCCTACAGCTCAGGAAGGCAGGACCATGCCATGGCTCCAACAGGGCTAGGGCACTCTGCAGCAGGAAGAAAGCCCAACCAAGGTTCATTTCATAGAAGGACTTCAGTACAGGCAGGAAATTGTCCCCATTTCCATCCCAGCCCACAGGTTCCCCAGAGTGGAGGCCCATGAGGATGAGGATATGCGGGAAGGCAGCCAGGAGCTTGGAGAGGCTGAGTGCTGGGGAGGGAAGGATGGGGCAGGACACACAGCACCATGGGAGTGAGCAAGGGTTCTGCAGATGGAGAGCTGGTTGGAAAGGGTTCTCCAGCGAGGAGGTCAGCCCCTGAGACTAGGAGGTGCCTTTGGGCAGCACTTGTGCTCTCCAGGCCATGGACACCTGGAGGAACCCAGATGTGAGGGACACCAAAGCCACATGGAGGCAAAATCCCAGCACAGGGCCTCTCTCCCTGGTTGCCTCTGCCCTGGATCAGGAGCCCAGGCAGATGAAGCTTGTTCAGGAGCCCAGCTTTGCTCAGTACCACCCAATGTTTCCTCACCAGGGCCTTAAAGCTGTTCCCATCTTGAGTTTCTTTGCACTTTTACACCAGAAGCAGCCCCCAGGGAGCCTGCTGCAGCCACACAAGGTGCAGAGGCTTTCTGGGACTAACTCCTCCAGGAAAAGAAGTAGTTAATAGAAGAGGCCAAGGCAGAGGCGGGAAAGGATTCAGTGAAGCATTCTCAAGGTCAAAGATGCAGCAAAGGACATGGGAAATAATGCAGCCCTTCCTCCAGTCCCCACAAGATTGGCACTTCCACTCGTTTCACTGGGAATGCTGGTACAGACCCAGGGAAGCAGATGTGCCACTATTCTCAACTTCAAACAGGGGTAAGCAAGCCTAGAGCCCCCTGAATGTCCAAGGGACCAAGGGACCATGGGAAGGGGATCCCTTCAGCCAAGAATCTGCCACCCCAGTTCGTGGCCATCACAAGGCCAGCAACATTCAGCTCCTTTGAGTACCCCCTGCTCCGGCTGCGCTCCTGGCCGCACGCCTGCTGTGGGAGGCAGCTCAGCCATGGAGCAGCCAGGACATGGAGGACTCGAGGAGCCCCGGACACGAGTGCTGAGCGAAGGAGAGGGGACAGCGTCACCCAGAGGTGCCGTCACCCACCTCCAGGAACTGGGCACTGACTTTGAACTCCGGAGCCGCCCTGCCCTGGCTCAGCGCCGTGCGCTTGCGCTCCTCGATGCCGCTGAAGAGGTGGCCGATGGCCCGCGGGATGATGCCCTGCTCTTGCTCAGAGGTGCTCACGTCGAAGCCAGTGCCCATGGTGTACGTCTTGCCCGCACCAGTCTGTGAAAAGGCAATGAGGGGGGAGCTGGCTGGGCTCTCCCAGGCTCAGCTCTGCCCAAGGCACCCCTCACCTCCCCAGCACCCCAAACACCTCTGCTAAGCTCCTCTGATCCCCACCCCAGGCCCCCAGCCCTGCCTCCCTCTCCTCCCATCCAAGGCCATCCCCCAGCCCCCTCTCTTACCCAGCCCAGGGACAATTCTGCCCCCTGCACTCCTCACCATCTGTAACCTCTGCAGATGCCATTTCGGCAGCCCCAGTGCTGCAGAGGAGCCCAATGCCCATGCCAGAACCCAAGGAGCAGGCAGAGCACGTACCTGTCCATATGCCAGCACAGTGGCATTGTAGCCCTCAAAGCAGCCTTCAATGAGCTTGCCAACACACGTTGTATAGATCTGCTCCTGCCATGTGTCCAGGTCAAAGACAAAGTCATAGGTGAAGGCCTTGTCCTTCCCCAACAGCACTTGGGGCTCTCCCGGTGTCACGGAGGTGCAGATGTGACATCCCTCTATTTTCTCTTTGGACAGTTGGGGACGGATCCTGCAAGAAGGGAAGGGGGCTGAGGGCAGCCTCAGGGCTCATTCACAGGAGCCTGGTCCTGAGGATGTGAGCAATCTCCCACACTGGAGCTGTGGCTGCTGCAGGCGGGGGACCGGGAGCACCTTTGCCTGCAGTGTGGCGCAGGGAGCACTGAATGCTCCTGCTCCTGCACCCAGTGACAACCTTGATCTCTTTGTGGTCAAGAAAAGGGGCTGGTGCATCCCAGTGATGCCACCATCCACCTCTGCAGCCGAGGAGGTGATAGGCAGGGCAGGGCACCACAACACAGGCAGGTAATCACATGCAGCCCGCACTTAAACTACCCTTGCCCCAGTAGCTGAATAGGGCCCATATAGAGGCATACAGGGCCATGACCATGCTGGCTCATGCACTGCCATGCCCCTGCCAAGGCAGCAAGCCTGGCTGTGCTTAGACACCCATCGATACACAGAAGCAGCCATGACAGGGACTGCCAGGGCACAGGCAGGGTGCTCTGCAGGCAGCAGCACCCACTTCAGAGGCAACCAGATCAAACTGCACTTCCAAAGGCTTGAAATGCAAAGTGTGAAACCAAGCCGAGACAGTCCCAGCGCCAAGACAACCGCCCCAACCCCACCGCCGCCCAGCCCAGCGGCTATCCCCGGCCGTGGGCTTGGTGGATGGGAAGGGGACAGGCGAGGCTGAGCTCAGCTCCTGCCCCTGCCGGCATGCACAACGGACCCACTGCATTGCCACCCATCACAGAGCCCCTGCCCAGCAGCCAGGCGCACTCTCGCACTCCAGCACAGGCAGCAGCTCTGGATTTGGGTGCATGTGCCAGCTGCAGGAAGCTGGCTGATCCCAGGGGATTCAGGGAGAATGAGAGAGCACAGAGCCAAGCACCATGGCAGACAGCTCTCATTAGAGCTAATGACTGCGCATCTCCCCTCCCTGGGTGCTTCAGAGACACAGCTATTAATTCCTTGGAAGCCACAGCCCTGGCAGCAACCGCAGCAGCCGCTTTGTGGACTGGGGCTCCTCAAGAGGCTCCTCGTCAGCCTGGCCGGTAGCGAGCAGAGCTCACAAGAGTCTAGGAACCCCCCGGAGCCTGGGGGCCAGGGGGTCCCCGTGGGGCCGGAGGCAGCAGGAGCACCCGGCTCTGCAGCGCGTGGGAACAGCTCTGGGTGTCTGGGGGTGTGTTTAGCTCAGCAGCCACAATAGAAGAAAGCTTCTGATGTGCTCAGCCCCAGACTCGCTCCCGTCGCCTTCCCAGGGTCCCACCCTCCTCCAGGAACATTAAACCCAGCTTTAATTACTTTTTGAACAACATTACGAGCTCCCCCCTCTCCCCAGCCCCAGCCATGCTCAGCGCCAGTGTCCTGGGGGAATGGGCAGAGCAACAAACTGGGACCACGCTGGTTTGGGGAAGTTCTTCAGAAAGAGGAGAACAGGGGTTTCAGCAAAACATTTTCATCCCCTCCCTGGTGGTTAAGTGTGGGTTTGGAAGAGAGGGTGAGCAGCAGCACTGGAGGGGTGTACACACAAGGGCTAGAGACCGGCCATGCTGGGCTATCCTTGAGGCCAGGAGCCAATGCTGTTCACGTGCCAACATCTATGGCTCTCCCATTCCCCAGACATCACTGCGCAGCCAGCTCCGAGCACTTGAGGGACCCCATCACCTGCCAAGGGACCTGCAGGGAGCCATGTACCAGCCCTCAACACGCATCCCATCTCCCCAGGGGGACCAGAGGCATGGGAACCTCCTCGGAGGGTCCTGCTCTTCAGGTAATCAGCTGAGCATCACTGATGGGTGTCCTTGGGAGCCGCTGTCAGCCGGTGTGGAAATACTATGGATCCCCTCTACAAGAGCAGGACGAGCAGAACAGGAGGGCAGAGATAAGCGCCAGTGGCCACAGCCTCATGTGGGACGGTGCAGAGATCCCGTGCAGTACCACAGGAGATGGATGTGACCACCGAGACATGCTGCAGAGGGTTTCTCTAGGCCAGCGCAGCTCCTCCTGCTCCCTGGCACCCAACTGGGTGCTCTCACAAACCCTGCCCTCCCAGGAGAAACATCACCATGCTGGGCACTGAGCCACATGAGACCCTCGTTGGGCCAGTTAGGTGTTCACATATAGATCAAGCCATGCTCAGGCACTAGGATACCTCCTACAGACATAGAATTATGGAATCGCTTAGGTTGGAAAATACTTTTAAGATCATGAAGTCCAACTTTCAACCTAGCACTGCCAAAGCCGCCACTAACCCATGGTGCTGAGCACCACAGCTGCATGTCTTTTAAACACCTTAAGGAATGGTGACTCCACCACTACTCTGGGCAGCCTGTTAAAGTGCTTGACAGCCCTTTGAGAGAATTAAGCTTTCCTAATCTTCAACCTAAACCTGCCCTGGGGCAGCGTGAGCCCGGTTCCTCTTGTCCCATCCCTTGTTCCTTGGGAGCAGAGCCCAGCCCCTCCTGGCTCCATCCTCCTCTCAGGCCCTTGGAGGGAGCCATCAGGTCCCCCCTGAGCCTTCTCTTCTCCATCTGAACCCCCCAGGTCCCTCAGCCCTTCCCCATCACCCCTGTGCTCCAGGCCCTGCTCCAGCTCCATTCCCTTCTCTGGCCCCGCTCCAGCCCCTCAAGGTCTCTCTTGCAGTGAGGGCCCAGAGCTGAGCACAGGATTCGAGGTGCAGCCTCACCAGTGCCCAGCACAGGGGCACAATCTCTGCCCTGGCCCTGCTGCCGCCCTGGTGCTGATCCAGGCCAGGATGCTGGGGGCTGCCTGGGCACAAGCTGCTCGTGTTCAAGCAGTTATCAACCAATACCCTCAGGTTCTTTTCCACTGAGCAGCTTTCCAGCCAAACGTGATATAAACATCTGCAGAGCCAGCACGGGCTGTCCTGTTGGCCCTGTCCTCAATCCTACCAGGTGACACTGGGGGACCTGGCAGCACCTGCTATACTCTGCCTCAGTTTCCCTCCTCTGCTACAGAGATCAGCAACTTTAGAAGTCATAAAGTCACCATCTGAGTCCTAAAGGACTCCCAGAGACACCCATAGAGAGTCTGGATGGAACCATGGCACAGGCAGCCTGTGCCTGGCCATCCGCATGCTGGCACAAGGGGACTGCCTGAAGCTGGCATGGGGAGGACACAGTTGTCCTTGGGCCGGCAAGATGAGCAGTGCCAGTCCCCTCTCCCTCCTGCCTGTGCTGATAAACCAGAGTCAGAACAGACAACACAGAGAGCTGGCAAGACCACAGCAGCACCATGAGCCTGGCCACCACCTCCACCCCCTGCATGCTCAGCTCACCCTGAAGGGACAGTGAAAGGGACTGATACCCAGGACAGAGCAGCATGGTCCTGGCCGAGTGCTCCAGGCAAGCAAATGTGTCTGCTTCCCACACAGATACACGGGACTGGAGGCAGAAGGACACCCAGACAGAGACAGAGGTACAGGTAGGGGTGCACACTGCTCCTTCCCAAACTGACAGCTCTCACTGAGGGATGCTGGGTGGCACAGCAGGAGCCTGCTCCTGCATCAGCATCCAAACCCAGCATCATGAGCAGCAATGTGTGTGCCAGGGAAAGCCCAGGACTGCATGGGGACACAAACAGAGCCTCAGCTGGAGCCTCTCCATCGCTCCTTCCCGTCCCTGGCAGGCTGTGAAAGCAGCGTCTCCATGGTGGGGCTGCCAGGGCGCCAGAGCATCTGGGAGGAAGGGGGAAGCGGATCCTGCACCCTAAGGGGCAGGGAGCTGCTGTGGGCACACGGGCGAGCACAAAGCCCAAGTTGTTCAGGGCTGCTGCCTTTGGCCAGGGAAGGGGGAGAAGCCAAGCAAGGCCGGGAGCCAAGCGCTGGATGGGCACTGCGGGGCAGCCAGCTCCCACAGGCAGCCTTCACAGGGTCAGCTCAGGGAGAGACCTGCCCGTTCAAGCATCCTAAGCCCTGCAAGCAGTGGAGGGGGTGAGGTTCAGCACACTGGGCACAGCCAGTGTCCCCTTGTGAAGGCTGCATCCGCCAGGACACCACCCCAGCCCTCCCTGTGCCCTTATGGGAGGCTTCCCTTGCGCAGGATGGCACAATTCAGCTGGATTGGGCTGCTGGGCTCATGTCCTGTCCCCTTGACTCAGTTTCCCCCCTCCCAGCCCACTGCTTGGCAACCCTAGGGGGCTCCAGGGCATCCTTTGCCCTCCAGCACTTTGCCAGTGCTGTGGCAGCACAATCCCATAGCCCTTCTGCCATGGGGCCAGTCACACCACCAACACCCCCCCCAACCTGCCTGCATCCACAGCCAGGCTCTCCTGAGGCTTTATCAGCCTGCTGAGACACAGCCAGAGCTGGGACAGGGCAGGATCCCATCCCTCCAAGACCACGCTGGGAGGGAGGGTGGCTGCCTGTGTCCCGCAAGGAGCCATTCCTCTCCCCTCCCGAGACCAGAGCCATGGAAAACCAGCCAGGCAGGGCTAGATTCCCGTGGAGCCGAGCCAGAGAGCCAGCGATAGGCAGGTAGAGGAGCTCTATGGTGTTTTTCCTCTCTGCCAGTCCCCAGAGGGTGGAAGCCGCTTGCTCTCATCTCCCCTGTCCCCAGAGAGGCCAGGTGAGAGGCTTGGTGAGGGGCTGGGACACTGCCCTGCTGCGGGGCAGGCTGGCAGAGCCCATCAGCCACGGCTGGCTGCTGGGGATATGCCTGCCAGGGCAGCAGCGCTGGGCAAGCCCAGGCAGTACCTTGCCACGCTCCCCACATCGTCCGCATTCGCTCTGCTGCCATTCCCAGTCTGCACTCACCCTGCTCCCGTTCCTGCATCACCCACGTTCACTCCATTTCTCTCCCCCACGTGACTTTGCATTAATAGAATCATGGAATGGTTTGGGTGGGAAAAGACCTTAAAATCAACCACAGGCAGGGACCCCTTCCATAGAGCAGCTTGCTCCAAGCCCCTGTGTCCAACCTGGCCTTGAGCACTGCCAGGGATGGGGCAGCCACAGCTTCTCTGGGCCATCACCCTGTGCCAGCGCCTCAGCACCCTCCCAGGGAACAGCTTCTGCCTTAGATCCAACCTGAACTCCCCCTGTTTCAGCCTGAACCCATCACCTCTTGTCCTGTCCCTGCAGTCCCTGATGCAGAGCCCCTCTCCAGCATCCTTGGAGCCCCCTTCAGACACTGGAAACTGCTCTGAGGTCTCTACTTCCATCCCTCTATCACCAGTGTTTGAGCCACATCACCTGCATTCACCCTGCTCCCATCCCTGCTCCCCCTATTGCCCCATCCCCACTCCCTGTGTCACCCACATTCACCCTGCTCACACTCCCTCCAGCCTGCCCAGTGTGAGAGCTGCAGGAGCATCCACAAGGCACCCCAGGCTCACATGGAGCCCCTCTGCCAGCCTCACTGTGCTCTCTGCTCCCCCCATGCTTTGCTCTCCCATGCCCAAACCTGCACTCCAGGCTTTGCTGCTGCCCAGCAGCACAGGGCAGCCAGGAGGAGAGCAGCTCTAACATCATCGTGTGCTCCCCTAGGACACCCTATTGCTCAAGGCATTGTAGACCCAACAGGCAAGCCAGTGTGTGGTGTGTGTGGCACTCAACCTGGCCAAGCAGCTCTGTGGGTGCTGCCAGCATCCTCAGGGGAAGGTCAGAGCCAAGTGCTCCAGGCTTTTCCATGTCTCCAGGCCAGCACAGCAAGCGTCTGTCCTCACCAGCAGACAAGCTCAGTGTGGCTTGACCCTGGGTGGGATCACCCCCTTGCTCAGGAAGGGATGCCCCCAGCCCCATTCCCTGCCCAAGCATGGGGTCCCAGGAGAGGGAGCTGGTGCCTGTTTGCACACAGGTTGCTTCGTTCCCGAGTCAAGCCAAAGTTAAGCATTTAATTACCACAGCAGGGAAGCGGCTCAGCAATCAGGGAAAATTGAATAAGGCTCCCTGGGGACTGCCAGGTCTGGTCAGTAAATGCTCTGATTAAGAGATATAGCAACCACATCCAAGCAGGAATGAGCACAACACCGGAAGGCACCAGGCTCAGCCTGCCTGTGGACCTGCACATGCCATGGAATCACTGCCTGTGCTTCAGCCAAAACCCATCGGAGCAGAGGCTGCTATGGCCAGCACCGCCCGACCAGCGCCAGGGGCAGGATGGAGCTCCTGGGCAGTCTGGAGACAGGCAGGTCCTTACAGAGCTGGGATGTACACCCCATCCCAGACCGGTTTGTGTTGAAGGGACCTTAAAGCTCCTCCAGCTCCAACCCCCGCCACGGGCAGGGACCCCTTCCATAGAGCAGATTGCTCCAAGCCCCTGTGTCCAACCTGGCCTTGAGCACTGCCAGGGATGGGGCAGCCACAGCTTCTCTGGGCCATCACCCTGTGCCAGCGCCTCAGCACCCTCCCAGGGAACAGCTTCTGCCTTAGATCCAACCTGTATGACCCCAATATGGATCCTCTGCATAGATGTGCTGGATGTGTCCAGCTCCTGGCTGCCCAACCTGCAGGGCAACGGCCCTCCCTCCTTCCCTCTCCCCCCCTCCCCCTAATTCTCCAGCTCCAGCTTTCCCAGGAGTAGGGAAACCTTTCAGTGAGGGCACGGCAGCCCCCATGTGCTGCTCATTAGCTCTGGCAGGAGCACACTGGCTTTGAGGAGCACCATCTGCTCTGCACCGAGAACAACCACAGGTCAGGGACAGGGGACATGCGGCCAGCACTGGGATGAGCACCCAGGGACACCCAGCCCGAAGCAGCAGGTAGAGACCGTCAGGGCCTGGGGGAAGCACGGGATCGTGCTTTACCCTGCCTGGAGGGGCACATGAGTGGATGGACTGAGTTTGGGATCTTCCTGGACAGCTCCTTCACCCTGTAAATGACTGGTGATGCCTCCAGCTCCATGCTGGACCTGCCCAAGAGAAGAGGCTGGGAAACGCCACGAAGATGCTTTAAAATCACAGAGCAAGGACAGTCACCAACAAAGGGGTACAGAGCCTCAAACCACAGGCAAGATGGGTGGTGGAAGGAAACACATGTATGGCAGCATCAGCAACTCAATGCACACCCCAGCATGTGAAAACAGACACAAAACCACCAGCTCAGCAGCAGTATCAGCAGCTACAGGAAACCATCATTCAGCAGGAGATACTGGCCATCAGTACCTTGCAGGGGCACAGAAGCCATGAGTCCAACAGAGACAGATAGTCATACTCCCCCTCCCTGTGCTGCACCCCAGTACAGAAGCTCCCACTGCCACCCAAGCCAGTGAATCACACCCACGGGGTCTCTCCCCTTCCTAGATACCCCTGCGAGGTTCATACGTCCCAGTTCCACCCCGGTACTGGTGCACCCATGCTGGAGATAAGGCTTTCCCAGCTCCCAAAACCAGGCACCCAGTGCACTCCGATTGCCACTGGGAGATCAACGCGATTTTGGCAGAAGATGCTGCAACCTTAGAGCCCACAGGGCACACCTGGAGAAACTTGCCCGCAAGACAGGATCGAGGTGGCACAGGTAAGGTATTTCTCCAACCCATACCCCCAGTAAATAAATAAACCCCCAAGTCTTTGGCCGGCAGGATGGGGATGGAGCACCCAGAAGCACACCTGGTCCCACACCTCTTTTCCACTGACATCCTCCTCAGGCAGGCGCAGCATGAGGTAACAGCTGAGCAGAATGACATGGCCCGAAGGATGCCCCCTCCTAACACAGGAAAGGGCCAAGCTGTGCCTCCCACCCCTGCGACCCTGGACTGGGAAAGTGCCCATGCTCAGTGCTTGGAGACAAGAGGGGAATCCAAGCACCAGGAGCCCAGCTCCTCCCATGCCAGCCCGTTGCTCTCCTCCCAAACCAGCGCAGGAATGGAGGCACCCCACTCCTGCTACCCAAGCAGCACACCCACAGGGCTCTGCCAACAGGTTATTTGGGAAGCTCAGAACCAACTCATAGAGCTCACAGGTGATGAACAGACCCGGCACGTCCCACCCCGCCCCACCAAGGCTTCTGCCCCAGCACCACCTTCCCTCTCCCCGGAGCCCATTTCTAGGGCCCCAGCACTCAGGTGGGCTCCAGGCTGTGGCAGCGGAGGAAGGAGAAGCCTGAGGAAGAGGTCAGCAGCAGTTCTGTGCCTCGTGCTAAAGCTCAGGCTGCGCTGCTCTGCAGGAGGAGGCTGCAGCAGGGGCAGGGGACAGAAGGCTCCTGGGACACGGACGCCCCTTGCACTGCCCCAGTGCCCGTCTCCAGACCTTCCCCTTGGTGCTACCCCAGGAGTGGGGCTGCTGACACTGGGAGAACAGACCCAGAGCCTGGAGGGGGCTGCTGAGCCACCCCCAGGACACCGCAGAGGCAACCACCACCAACAGCCAGGCACGGGCAATGGGCAGGGGGGGATCACAGCCCCATGGGGGCACCGTGGGACAGGGGAGCCTGAGGCCAGGCTCAGCTACAGCAAACTGTGACAAGAAACTTCCCCTATGTCCCGGCCGCAGGGAGCTGCAGAGAAGAGAAGGGATTTTCATTGGCATCCCTGGGGCTCAGCCCCCAACCCTCACTGGGAAATGGGGCTGGCAACTGCTTACATCTGCATGGAGCAGGGCTGCGGGGGAGGTGCCAAGTGAGATGAAGCTGCCAGACATCCCTGGCCTCATAGCAGTGCAGAGCCATCAGGGACACTGGGGCATGCCAGGGCACCACTGAACCAGTCCCTGGTATGCCCAGAGGGAAGGGGTTGCAGAAGGCCGGTGCCCTTCCCTTCCATCAGCTCCTACCAAGGCAAGGAATCACCCCACAGCATCTGCTGCAGCAGAGACCCGTGGCAGCTGCCTTCACAATGCACCACATCCCAACCCTGCCGCCTGTTTAACAAACACTGGGACTGTTTTGACAGCCTCTGGCAGGAAACAGCCCCTTGGGACCCCCGGGGCCAGCCCCCCTCTCCCAGCAGGAACAGCACAACAAGGCTCAGCAGGGGGATCACCTTCCCTCTCCAGGGACCAGGAGCCATGTTCCCAACAGCTTTGTTTGGGGCTTTATCTCCTGCAGTTTTCCTCCTGTCCCCAGTTTCACTGCTGGTGCAGGAAAGCTTCAGCTGGCTCCATCCTTGCGCTTGGAGACAGCCCCAGCATCCCAAAACCCTGAGACTTCATGGCATCACGTATTTAAATCCCTTGATGATGGGTGATGGGTACAGGTACCAAAAGCCTGTCTAAAACTGCTCTGCTCAGCGTGGTGTCGCAGGCAATGGCAGATCTGCCTGGCACTGCAGGGCGCAGGCCTGCTTCCTCCCTTGGAGGATGGAGACCAGGATGAAGAAGGTCTCCAACCCCTTCTAACATTCCCACTGTAAAAGCCAATGAGCTCATGGCTGATTGAAGCCAGGCACAGAAAAGCCCTTTGTGCCCACAAACCTGGGCTCAGCTCTTCCCTCAGAGACCTTGAGGCATCCTCCACACCACAGCTCTCTCCAGATCAGGGAGCCCAGTTTAACCATTCCCACTGGGAGCCAAGAGTAAGTCTTGGTTCCCAATCTCTGGGGCTGGGAAGAACAGAAGTAAACCAAAGAGCAGCCACAGGACATGGGAGACCCCCACTGCTGGGGCTGAGCTGCCCTCGGTGGAGGCAGAGGACTCCGCTCTTGTGAGACCCCACTTGCAGCACTGTGTGCAGTGCTGGTGTCCTCAGTGTAAGGACATGGAGCTGTTGGAGCAAGGCCAGAGGAGGCCACGAGGATGCTCAGGGGCTGCAGCAGCTCCTGTATGGAGCCAGGCTGAGAACATTGGGGCTGCTCANATGGGTGATGGGTACAGGTACCAAAAGCCTGTCTAAAACTGCTCTGCTCAGCGTGGTGTCGCAGGCAATGGCAGATCTGCCTGGCACTGCAGGGCGCAGGCCTGCTTCCTCCCTTGGAGGATGGAGACCAGGATGAAGAAGGTCTCCAACCCCTTCTAACATTCCCACTGTAAAAGCCAATGAGCTCATGGCTGATTGAAGCCAGGCACAGAAAAGCCCTTTGTGCCCACAAACCTGGGCTCAGCTCTTCCCTCAGAGACCTTGAGGCATCCTCCACACCACAGCTCTCTCCAGATCAGGGAGCCCAGTTTAACCATTCCCACTGGGAGCCAAGAGTAAGTCTTGGTTCCCAATCTCTGGGGCTGGGAAGAACAGAAGTAAACCAAAGAGCAGCCACAGGACATGGGAGACCCCCACTGCTGGGGCTGAGCTGCCCTCGGTGGAGGCAGAGGACTCCGCTCTTGTGAGACCCCACTTGCAGCACTGTGTGCAGTGCTGGTGTCCTCAGTGTAAGGACATGGAGCTGTTGGAGCAAGGCCAGAGGAGGCCACGAGGATGCTCAGGGGCTGCAGCAGCTCCTGTATGGAGCCAGGCTGAGAGCATTGGGGCTGCTCAGCCTGGAGAAGAGAAGCTGCGTGGAGACCTCAGAGCAGCTTCCAGTGTCTGAAGGGGACTGCAAGGATGCTGGAGAGGGGCTCTGCATCAGGGACTGCAGTGACAGGACAAGGGGTGCTGGGTTCAGACTGAAATGGGGCAGTTCAGGTTGGATCTAAGGATATATGCCTGGGCTTTGTGACAGTAAAGATGCTAGAATGCTGCTCCCAGCACATGGCCTTTGCCAGCATGTTCCCACTGAGCCAAGACCCACTAGGGCACATGGCAATGGGCATGCGAGTCTGTCCCATCCTAAAGTGGTTCATCCCATCCTTCTTTCCAAGGAGGAGGTGGGAGAAACTGCACAGGGCAGCAGTGAAGGAAGAGCATCGTGGCAGGAGTGTTTATGAGAGCAGCAGAGCACTGGGGGTTGCAGGGTTTAAATAAACTTGAAATCCGACTCAACTTCCTTCCCCAATTTCACAAGCTCCATTTCCTGAGCCAGGCGTGCTGGGTGCTGCAGACAGCTCCGGGGGTGCCCCTTTCTCTATGGCCTGAAAGTGTCCTCAGGTATCAGCTCTGCAGCCAGTCCGGCTCCACAGAGCTCCCCTGGTGATGGAGTTTAATGGCCTCTGGGTCAATACCATCGGCCTTCCTGACACAGCAAAACCACCCACTCACAATGGGGCTGAGCTCCACCTCCTGCAATGAGCACAGGGAGCACCGCTCCCCCCAGCTCGCTGCGGCTGTGAGCAGGCAGCACCCAACTGTGAGCCTGGGTGCTGCAGGGATGGGTGCTCTGAGCTGGGTGCTGCAGGGATGGGTGCTGCAGGGATGGGTGCTCTGAGATGGGTGCTGCAGGGATGGGTGCTCTGAGCTGGGTGCTGCAGGGATGGGTGCTGCAGGGATGGGTGCTGTAGGGATGGGTGCTGTAGGGATGGGTGCTCTGAGCTGGGTGCTGCAGGGATGGGTGCTGTAGGGATGGGTGCTGTAGGGATGGGTGCTGTAGGGCTGGGTGCTGCAGGGATGGGTGCTGCTGAGGCTCAAGGCACAAGCCTCCAATAGATGCTGTGCTCCTGGAAGCAGGGCAGGAGAGCGGAACTGCCAAACTCCTTCACCCATTTGAAGGTCACCTCCACAAGGACACAGCGCTCGTTGCCTTCCCCAGTCCACTCGGAGCCCCAGTGGGGCAGCTGGGGGGTCTTCCCCAGGAGAAGATGGGAACCAGGAAGCTGACAGTGCAATGCCACAGCATCTCTCCTGTCAGGTGAGGAGGACCAGCAAGAGCAAGAATCCCCAAGGACAGCACAGTCCCACCACTCTGCTCCTCTGTCCCTGCTCCTCCCATCCTGTCAGCACTTGGGAGGCCCCGAGACAGGTCCCAGTGTCCTGACATCAGCTGCGCCATCCCTGTCACCACCTGCTTACCCCAGCAGCATGCCGCCCTCGAAAGCCCCCAGTGCTTCCCAGTGTCCCCAGCCCTTCCGCAGGTTCCACCAGCAGCATGGACACAGAGACCCTGAAAAAATGGCACAGGCTGGCACATTCATGTTATTATAAAGAGACAAAAGGGGAGCTTCGATCCATGTCGTGCCTCGCCCTGGGGGCATTCAACCTCCTTCATGCTCTGATGGCAGCAGGAGGTGCAATCTGTGGGCAGGTTTGCTGGAGGGGGGTGTCTTGGAGACTTCCACAGCACCACCAGTGCTATGTCACAAGCTCTCACAAAGGAAAATCTCTCTCTGCTCCTAGTCCAGGGCAGGAGGGGACTCATCACCAGCCCTTTGGGTGAGGTGATCTGCAGAGAGCGCAGCTCGGTCCTTGCACACCCAGCCCAGCATCCGAAGCCACCTTCCCACATGATGCTGCGACCTGCCTGCTTTGTCTGCAGCCTCCCTGTTCCCAGCCCTCCTTTGTCCTGCCCGTTCACCTTTGCCACTGCATCACCCCAGTACTTGGCACACACCGGCTGCAGGACACCAGCTCATTCCCTCAAGGAGCGCATGGGAGAGAGTGGGATGTGCCCCCCATTACATAGCCTTGCTATGGGCACCCCAGCCCCACTACAGTGCTGCAATACTGAAGTCACCTCCTGGTCATGATCCACTCCCTGTGTACCGGACAGTCCTTGACCCCATTGCTGGCAGAGGCCAAAGGGGTTAGGAGGCAGAGCCTCCACGGTCACCATGCCCAGCAGCACCCACCCCATCTCCCAGGCAAAAGGAACCCCGGCCTTGAGCCAGGCCTTTGTTAAAAGGCTTCATCCTGACAGCAGTGCAGGATGGAAGATGGGAAGAGTCTGGCCAGCAGGAAATCTCCACCTTCCGCCATTGGCATCACTCAGTTCCCAGGTCAGTGTCCTGGCACAGACACCCTTGCCTTGGCATAGCCTGGCCCTGCCCTTGCAAAGGCACCCCAGCAGCAGCCACACAATGAGGACACTGCCACCTCCCCTGCAGCTCCCCCATCCTTTAAACCCACAGCCTGGCCTCGATTCTCAGCCACTTGAATGGAGCAAGGCAGAAAATAAGCACCACCTGCTTCCAAGACAAGGAGCACTGGACAGGCAGGCAGCTCTGGGATGCATCCTGCTGCACACACACGTGTGCACAGGCACACAGACATGCACACATGCATGCACACACACACAGACACGCACACACCCATCTCCCCCTCCCTCCATCATTGATGCTGCACCCAGCATCTTTTGTGCTCTCGCCCTACCCATGCAGGCAGGGTCCAAGAATCTGCAGATCCTCCTCTGAGGACTAAGGCAGGCCCTGCCGGCAGCTGCCTCATGCCATGAGGGGTGTGGGTGAGGGGACAGGGTCCTGCGCAGCCCCAGGGTGCGGGACAGGGCAGGCACAGCCCGGGGGGGGCCCGGGTAACGGTGCCGAGCCGGTCCTACCGAGCCGCGGTCCTGCCCCCGGCCGGCCCCACGCCAGCGCCGTGCTCTGGGGCTCGGGGTGCCGAGGCCGGGCTCGGCTCACGCTTGTCCGGAGGACGCGGCTGACCCAGGACCAGGCGCGGTGCGAGCAGGGGAAGCCGCACGGTCCCTTCCTCAAGAAGCTTCGGCCGTGCCGGGGCCCCCTCTCCCATGGGTTCTGACCCCCCCCGTTCCCCTGGGGGCTCCTTCCTCTTGGGGCGAAGGGGAGCAAAAGGCGGGCGGTGTGCGGGACCCCAGCGGCTGTGCACAGAATACACCCAGCCTGGCACGGCGCTAACAAAGAGCCCCCCCGGTCTCCCGCACAGCCCGTTGGGCTCTGCAGGCGATGCGTTAGCTGCCCCCCCCCCCCCCCCCCCCCC
>NDXB01011306.1:0-54038 GCA_002631895.1 Agapornis roseicollis | reverse complement strand
CCGGGGGTGCGGTTGGTGCCCCCCCCCCCCCCGCTGCCCTCCGAGCCCAGCGTGAAGGAGGTGCTGCCGGCAGGTCCTCATCGAGGTGCACGATGCGGAAGGCGCATTGTTCCCAGCCCCAAGTCAGCACAAAGGACACAGAGATGCCGCATCATTCCCTAACACCTCGGGGAGGGGAGGAAGGGACCCCCCACATCTCCCTTATCTCGCCTGAAACCCAAGGGCACCCAATTCACCCGGTACAGCCCGGGTACAGCTGCCGAGCTGCCAGCGCTGAGCGACAGCGGCTCTGCAGGTGAAGGGGTCGGCGGCTCCTGGGTCGCCCCCCGGCCTCAGGAAAGGGGCTCAGAGGGCACCGCCAGCGGGGGGGCGAGCGGCAGCCCCGAGCGATGCGGAGCGGGGGGGGGAGGGTCACGGCGGGGCTGGGGAGGCGAAACGCGGCTGCGATGGGGGCCGCTCAGCGCGCGGGGCTGGGCAGCACCGAACCGGACACCCGGACACCCGCCCCCCCCGCGCTTACCTCACCGCCACCTTCACGCAGCTGTCGGGAGCCGCCATGGCCCCGCGAGCCGGGCACCGCTGCCCGCGAGCATCCGCGGCGCTGGGGGGGGGGGAGCGGCCCCAGGTGCGGGGCGGGGAGGGGCGGGGCGGAGGGACACGCCCCCCCCTCCCCCCTCCTCACCGCCGGAACGGGGACGCGCGAGGAAACGGCGCGAGGGCGCGCGCACACCCACACCCGCGCCCGCGCCCGCGCCCGCTCTCATTCACATCGGGCCCCGCTCAACGCGCGCACCCGCCTGGGCCCTGCTGCCCCCTGCCGGGCCAGCGGCGCCGTGCAGGGCTGCACCGGGCTGCTCCGGGCCGTGCCGGGCTGTGCCAACGTGTTCCGGGCTGCTCCGGGCCGTACCGGCGATGTGCTGGGCTGTTCAGGGCTGTACCGAGCAGTACCGGGGGCGTGCTCGGCTATGGGGCTGTATCAGCGCTGTACCGGGCTGTATCAGCGCTGTACCGGGCTGTACCGGGCTGTACCAGGGGTGTGCCACTGTGTTCCGGGCTGTACAAGGCAGTACTGGGCCATACTGCATGTGTGTCAGGATGTTCCAGACCATCTTGGGGTTGTGCCAGGGTGTTCCAGGCTGTACTGAGCTGTACAGGGCTGTACCAGGCTGCTCTGGGCCATACTGGGGCTGTACCAGGGCTGTGCCAGGGCTCTATCAGGCAGTACTGGAGAGCAGCTCAGGACCCTTCCCCATCAAAGCTCCAGGCAGAGAGGGCCACTGATCATGGCCTTATCTTCCTACTCCCACCCCTGTACCAGCTGTGTCACAAACCAGATCTGTCCCCCAGTTCAGCTAGAAATTAACTCAAGAAAAACCCTCCAGATCCCAGTTTGGGGTAGATCAGTCCCAGTGCAGCTCCAACCCCCAGAGAAACTGCCCCGTCACTGCTGTGTGCCCCACCATGGTGTCACCCTCTGTGTTTGGAATCCCTGGAGAGCAACCACCCGCCTTGGGAAGTGGTGCACAATGGTGCACACCTCACTAAAGGGACCAGGAAAGCATTCACCTTGTAAGGAAGCACATCCTTGACATCCCCCCGGCAGAGCAGATGCCAGAAGCCTCACTTGGCAACCACCCAGTGCCCCTTCCTCAGCAGTGGGTGGATGTGTTTGTGTGTAAGGGGGTGTAACACCCTGCCCCAGGGCAGGCAAGACCCAATGCACGCTCTAGAGGGGACGCCGTCTGAATGAGAGCTGTTAGTACAGGAATGGGAGGCAGAGGTGAGTTCTCAATCCCAGACCACACCGGCGGCAATATCGCACCCACCGGGACTCCCCGATTCCCATCCATAAACTGAGAGCCAAAGAGTGATCAGCAGGACCCGCTCACCCTTCAATAGTCCCATATGGGCTACTCCTACCCTATCCCTGCTGATTGCCTGGATCTCCTCAGGGGAAAGCTCTCAGCTTTGCCATGTTCCCTGCACAAGATGGGCTCTCCGGAGCTCAGGCTGCAGCTGGAGCTCAGCAACAGCCATTTCCCTTTTATTAAGTTAACAAATAAATGCCCTGCTGGAAAGCAGGCAGGCTCCATTGATTCACACCTCCCCTGGGACCCATCACTTTGCTGCATTTTAATATGTATTAGGCAAGAAAGAGACATGCATTCCCCAGTTTGGCTGGGCTGGGGAACCTCTAGAGCAAGATCCCAGCAAAGAGATGGCCTGGGGAGATGGGGCTGCCCCAGTGCTCAGTGCCTGTCTGTAAAGCAAACCCCCACGGCAGACTTATTCCTGGAGAGGCATAACCTCGGCTGGTACTTGCTAACAGACACAATGGACAGTGTGTGTAGGCAGCGCTTGCTGTGCTCCTCTTGGCATCTCTGGCCTGTCCCTTGCAAAGCAGTGGAGTCATCTGGAAGATGCATGAGACCTTCCTTGGGCCGGGCTCATCAGTGGGTGCTCAAGCCCAAGAGTGGTGTTGAGAGATATCCGGTGACACAAACCACACTGCAGTGGCCAACTCTCCCCTTGGTTAGACCCAGGGCTGCTGCACAGACTTGGACATGCTCTTATGCCTCTGCCCCATACCCAGCTGGGAGAGTGAGTCAAGAAGCCCCTGGGCTTCATGCCTGGAAGATGCTTCCAACAAGTTCTCCTTGCCTGCAAGGAGGAGAAATAGGCTCCAGCAGAGACATAAGGATGCTGGGTCCAGCTGCTGAGATACCATGAGACCCTTCCACAGCTTGCTACTGCTCTCAAAATGCCTTGTTGACAGTCATGACATGAGCACTTTGGAGCAGGGACAGACCTCCCTGCACACGGGGACTGGAGGCTGCCCCATGCATTGCTGCTAGCTCTGGTTCTCGCATTTGTAGCTCCCCTTCCCAGGCAGGGCTAGGCACAGGCTGTGCAGGCAGGGTGGCTGAAGAAGGAGGGGACAAGGGGGATCCATGGAGTCACACAGCAGGAACACTTTAATGACCTGTCCAGCTCTTGCAAGACCCTGCTGGCACAGCATTGTCCTGTCCTGCACCAGCCTCCTGGAGACCCGGCCCCAGAATCCTCCTGCAGCTGGACAGAGCTCACCAGGACCCCAGGCAGAGGGGGAGCAGTGTGGCATTGCTCCAACAGCCCCCTGCAAGCTTCCAAAGGGGCCATGTGTGCTTGTGGATCACAGGCGAGTGGCAGCAATGGTCTCTTGGGAAGGGGCTGCTTTGAGCCTTGGGGAGCTGCCTGGTGATGTGACTGAGGTGTCCTGAGGAGCAGAGCCAGCTTTTGTATCCTGAAGCGTTTCTCTTCCCTTTAGCAGTTCCACAGCTGCTTTCTCCACTTCATCCACCTCCAGCTGGCTGCCGGCTGCCATCTCGTCCCTTGTCACTGCTACAAAGGTTGGGTCATGGGCCAGAGCTGTGAGGCCCCCGGAGATCAGAGCCTGCAGCAGAGGACAGGATCAGAGCCTGATGTGTTCTCAGTCTGTGGAGGTGTCCCTGGCTGCACACAACCCACCCTCACCTCATGTGCTTGCTGCCCTCTGTGCTTGCCCTCACAGCTAAACTTTGCTCCTGCAACCTCCCAGCTTGGTGTGAGCACGGCATCCCTGCCAGCCCCTTCCATCCCTGCCTTTCCCACTGCCCTTGCCTTACTGCTTGGTGTGAGCACGGCATCCCTGCCAGCCCCTTCCATCCCTGCCTTTCCCACTGCCCTTGCCTTACTGCTTGGTGTGAGCACGGCATCCCTGCCAGCCCCTTCCATCCCTGCCTTTCCCACTGCCCTTGCCTTACTGCTTGGTGTGAGCACGGCATCCCTGCCAGCCCCTTCCATCCCTGCCTTTCCCACTGCCCTTGCCTTACTGCTTGGTGTGAGCACGGCATCCCTGCCAGCCCCTTCCATCCCTGCCTTTCCCACTGCCCTTGCCTTACTGCTTGGTGTGAGCACGGCATCCCTGCCAGCCCCTTCCATCCCTGCCTTTCCCACTGCCCCTGCCTTACCGCTTGGTGTGAGCACGGCATCCCTGCCAGCCCCTTCCATCCTTGCCTTTCCCATTGCCCTTGCCTTACCGCTTGGTGTGAGCACAGCATCCCTGCCAGCCCCTTCCATCCCTGCCTTTCCCACTGCCCCTGCCTTACCGCTTGGTGTGAGCACGGCATCCCTGCCAGCCCCTTCCATCCTTGCCTTTCCCATTGCCCTTGCCTTACCGCTTGGTGTGAGCACAGCATCCCTGCCAGCCCCTTCCATCCCTGCCTTTCCCACTGCCCCTGCCTTACCGCTTGGTGTGAGCATGGCATCCCTGCCAGCCCCTTCCATCCCTGCCTTTCCCACTGCCCCTGCCTTACCTCCTGAATGAGGAAGGTGATGGCGGGGGTGGAGGATGCACTCGGGTCACTGCTTTCACCCCACTGGTGCTCTGAGCTGGACGCTGCTCCCGTCACTGTGCCATCCTCTCTGTGCTGCTGGGTGAGAGGAGCAAAGAGCTGCAGCCTGGGCTTGGACACTGCCCATGGAAGATCTCTCTCATGCTTATGGGGGGGCTGCAGGTATTGTCCCCAGCCTGGACACACACTCCCACACCAGCCAAGGGCAGCCAGGGCAGTGTGGGAGCAAACCTGATGCACCCCCTTTTTCTCCCTGGCTCTGGAGCAGCCAAGAGATGCTGCTTTAAGCTGTCCCTGCTTGGATGAGCACCCTGTGGTGGGGGTCCAGCTCCTTCCCAATGCTAGTGAGAAAGGAAAGCTCCAGCAAAGCTGGTTTCATGGTGGGGAGCCCTAGAGAGCAGCTCCTCCCCAGCACGTCTGTGACAGCCTTTCCCAGGAGAGGAGGGACGTTCTTCCATGTCCCCATTGTCCTCTTTACCTCCTGGGGGAGAAAGTGCAGGCCTGAGGATGGGTGACTCCCAGAGATGGCCTCTCCTCGCCTCCTGCTTGGTTTCCGCTGCAGCTTTTCCATGGGTGAGGGGTGGTTGCACTCTGGGAGAGGGAAAGGAGGGGGTATCAGATGGGCACAAGAACACGGACACCACCGCCCCCCAGAGCTGGGAATGCAGTAACTGAGGGGTTTCAGAGTTCAGGATGAATGAAGTCCCAGCGCCTGCCCACTGCCCTTTGCTGGCTCCTCATGGTTGGGAAGGAGAAGTCCCTGTTCATGGAAATGAAGACAGCCTTGTGGCCCTACTGCTCAGGGGTGGCCAGTCCTCCCCCTGCCCAAGCATTGGCTCCATGTTCTGTCACCCTGGAGGGTGGAAAGGTGGAAGGAGGGTCTCATTTTGCTCCCCAGAGAGGTCTTGCTGTGCTTGGGCCTCTCAGCTAACCTCCAAGTTGTTGGGGTCTGCTGCCATCACCCCCTACCCTGGCCTTTGGGCTAGTCCAGATCCCCCAGAAGAGGAACGATGCTGAAACTCACCCCACACTGGATGCTCGGGTGCTGCTGGCACTGTCCTCCTCAGCACCTCATCCTCGTACTCCATCCTGGCAAGGGCAGCAATGGGATACATGGTCAGCCTGAGCAGGGACCATGTATCGACCCCAGCTCCACCCTGGGGGGCAGCTCTCCCCACCCTGGGAAATGCAGCTGTGGGGACACCTGGGACAGATGAACCATGTAGAGATTCCAAGAACTAGGATAACCCCTGTCCCTTATACCTGTGCCCAAGCTGGTGCTGGTGGCCCCTACCTGGGCTTTGGCACTCAGAGATTGGTGGGAAGGGTCATTCCTGTGATCCCTGGAGCCCTGCTGTCCACCTGGACCCTCATGGCACCAACATGCGGTGATGGGAAGGACAAGGATACATAGGAAGTCACACGTGCTGACATGCAGAGCTACACACCAGCCCTGGAGCTCCCCTGTATGTTCTGGGGACACCTCTACGTGTGCCAGGCTGGGGTACAGGAACAAGCTAAGGGTGCCTGCTCTTCCTGTCCCCTGGTTCACACCCCAAGGGCTGTGAGCACAAAGCTGCCGTGTCCATGGAGCCACTTCCATGGCCATGGTTAATTCCTCCCCTCGTCTGCAACTCAGAAACTTCTCCAGACCTTACCCATCCATGAAGAACCCTGGGCAAGAGCAACATTGAGCACAGCCCAGCTCTGCCCACACGAGGCTCCCCAGCCCTTACCCCTCCAGCCAGCTGTTCCTGTTGGCGTTGTTGACATTGGTGTTGCCTTCCTGAGGGAAGTCATCGAGGAACACAGGGGAATCCAGGTCCTCGCTGCCCACCTCTGTGAACTGCAGGGGCCTCTGGCTGGCCACGTGTGGCTGCAGGGGGCTGCTGGGCTCCAGGAAGCTGTCAACCTGGCCAAACAAGCCACCAGTCCTCTGCAAGCAACAGGGAGGGCATCAGGGGAGGCCTGGAGCTCTGGGGCCATTCCCATGGGAGGAGACATTTGGGAATGCCTGTGGGAACAGCAGCCCCTTTGCCCATCTCTCTGCTCAGGCCTTGCAAAGTGCACAGTTTCCAAAGCCTCACTGTCCAGGTGGGGAAACTGAGGCACTGAGGGTGCTGGTCAGCAGCAGCACTGGGATGAGAGCCAGCCCCATGCATGACAAATCCTGCCACCTCCAGGGGCAGCCAGAGCCAATGGCACCTCTGGACAGAAGAAGGTGCAACACCACAGCTGCCCAGCCTGTCCCAAAGGCTTCCAGGGAACGGGAAGTGAAACTGCTCCTGCTCTGATGCTGATGACATCTGAGATGTACTGCATTGGCCTGTGAGAAGGTGTGAATGAGGCCTTCCACACCATGGGTAAATATCCAGCACCGCCCTGCAGGGTCCTTTTAGAGAGGGGAAATGGAGGCAGGGAGCAGGTTGCTCAGGGTGAATCAATGAAGGTATCCTGATGTTCAGGGAGACAGAAGTGCAGACCCATCCTTGTAGTCTACACTGACTTTCATGGTGAGGTTCACCCCTGCAGACTGTCCTCCAGCTGTACTGATCCACTACATCCAAAAAGCGAGTCGGATGGGACCTGAGGGCTGTACTCACCCTGTATATCCCTTCCTCCATGGCAGCTTCCACCATTGCTCTTTCCAGCTCCTCTTCAGCAGTCAGGTCCCCAGAAATGGCCCGACGGATTTCAGGAGCAGCTTCTTCTTCAATACTCCTCAGCCCAGCCTGGTAGGGACAAAGGAAGGCTTGGCTGGACGTGGCCTGGCCCCACCAGCCCTCTCACTTTGGGCTTTGGAGAGGGAAACATGATGGAGCATGCTCACCTGGTTAGCCATGGTCTCCTACTAGGGACAGACCATTGGTGGCCCTGCAGCTGCCTGGCTCTGCGCTTGGTGAAAGAACTTCCAGGCTAATGCTGTCCCACAAAGGTGTGTGCTATGAGCAGCCCGATGAAGGATTGCACTGATGATGCCCAAGGGGTAGCTGTGGCTTTGACCCTGATCTGGAGATCCCTGAACTGGGGCCTGGCTCTTTTCCTTGCCTTGCATTTTTGGTGCTTTATCTCTACAAGTGATTTCCTCCCTGTAGGGTTAGGAGAAGCTAGGGACATCCCATCCCACCCTAACAGCATCCTTCAGGGCTACTGTGCAGGTTCTTTGACTGCAGTGGTCCTGGACAACCCCTCTCCTCCTGAGGTAGCACCAGGCAATGAGACATGGTATAGAAGGCACCAGGCACACAGAACTATCCATGACACTGCTAAGATGGGGAAAGGGAGAAGGTCCTGGGAATGGAGAAGAGTAGGTGGAGAAGGGCCTGGCTGAGCAGCATTCAGCCCAGACACTGGCCTGTGGTGGGGGCTTCCAGGTCTTAGTAAGGCATCTGCTGAGCCCTCTGTCCAGACAAAGTCAGCAGGACAGGGAGTCAAAATCTCCTTTGTTTCCGGAATCACCTGCACCCTGGAGACCCAGGTAACCCTCAGTGCTCATGGCCAGCTCTGCACTGGTTCACGTGGGGCCACCTCATTTCCAGAGGTCCTTATGTTTATTGCAGCTCTTTTAAGTCACCCTGGACTTTCCTGAGCTGGGGGAAGCTTTCCCAGAGCTCCCTTTCACACACAACCTGCCCCCAAGAAGGGTCTCACCCCTCCATCACCACCTGAATGCCACCAACCTGGATCTCCACAGGGTTCTTCTTGGGCCGGTACCCATAATACTCCTCCTGGCGCTTCATGAACTTCCTGAAATGCTCTTGGATGAGAAAAGTAGCGTAGAATTTGCCCACTGTCACCTCATCATCTGGAGGGGAGAAAACCAACATGAGGGTATTGCCTATCACAAGGCCCTGACTTGCCAGAGCAGCTGAGACCTCAGTCAAGTGCAGCTTTGCCCCTCCGGGAAGCACCACCAGGTGACACACCTCCAATAGGTGGGATAACCTGGTCCAAGAGCTTCATACTGGTCCGCTTCCAGATCTTTTTGATAATGGCTCTGAGCTCCTCATTGGCCTGCTCAAAGTTGCCTGTGGGAAAAGAGCAGATCATTCAGAGGGGAACACGAACATGAGTGAAGACAAAGGATGGGAAAACCTGGCCAGCCTCCTCCAGAGTGGGACAGCTCCTCCCCAGCCTCCCCACCCAACAAGAATTAGCTTTGTAAGAATAAAGCCTTGGTTTTAGCAGAAAGACTTTAACTATAGAGCCACACTTAACAGATGGGTAGAACATCAGCGTCACTGTCTCTGTTCTGCTGATCAACAACAGAGTTCAACCTCCCCTTTGGTGTTCACACAGGGTTTACCATTCCTGTTCACCCGCAATTCTGTCCCCATGCGTGCTCTGGGATCCAGAGCTGCCGTCACTGTGCTGGAGGCCACATTCCCCACTCCAGCTATGGGGAATGTTGTCACCTCATGCCATGCTGCTGGAGGACTCCAACCCCACCGCTGCCCAACCTCAGCTCCTGCCAGAGCTGCTAGCCCAGCCACACAGCCGCTTGTGTGGTACTGCCTAACCCACAGGCATGGAAACAAGCTGTTGTAGCATCTTCCCTAAGCAGGGCTTTGCAAACCATGTTGCTGGCAAGGAAGTGGGTGAAAACAACTCGTCCCCAGCAGAGCTAACCTCAGGAATTCATAAATTCCAACTTGAGATTCTAAATACATGGAGAAATGCACAACTGGATGGGTAGTGCTATGCTAGGGCAGGGGAAAGTCAGACTACACACAGTAGCTGTGGCAGGGACAGGAACAGGGTCAGAACTACTTCTGAGCTGTGGAATTGGTTTACTCTTCAGAGCTGCAACTAGTAATAACCTCCAAGCCTTGTCTGAGCAGCCCCATGCATGTGCCCATGGTCTCTAGCCCAGTGAGATAATGAACATGAAGCCAAGGGTTGCACCAGAGGTCTAAGCCCCCATGGGTAAGTGCTCCAAGATCCCCGGATGGAGTGGGGGATGATGTGTAACCAGCACCTTGCAGCACAAGGACAGGGTCCCCCCGGTCAGGCTGTAGAGGCAGCGAGGAGCATCACTTACCTTCTGTCTTGATCTTGAGGGCTGTCCTCACCAGTGCAAAGAGGGTTGCATTGAAGGTGACAGTGCCATCGCTGTTGAGGGGCATGTTCATGCACACCAGACGCTGCACAGCAAACCAAGAACTGTGAGGCCAAGCAGCAGAGCACGAGGCTGGCAGGTCCCTGCAGACACGCAGCCTGGCCTGGCCACAGGACAGCCACGTTACCCGGTAAAGGCTCTTCTTGGGGCATCAAGCTGCTGGCCAAGGAGCCCTCCCAGCTCTACCCTCCCTGCCCAGTGGGGCTCTGCAAGACTGACAGCACTCATACAAACCAGGCAGCTAAACCAGACCAAGGTGAGGGGAGAGCCAGGGCACATCTGTGGAAATAACCCACGGCTGCCACGGGAGGAAATCAAAGTTGTTGAATTGTCTAGGTTGGAAAGGACCTGAAAGGTTCATTGGGTCAAACCATTTACCCAGCACTGCCAAGGTCACCACCAAACCATGTCCCTGAGGGCCTCGTCTCCATGTCTTTTAAGCACCTTCAGGGATGGTGACTCCACCACTGCCCTGAGTAGCCTGCTTCAATGCTAGACAACACTTGGAGTGAAGAAGTTTTTCCTACCACCTACTCTAAACCTCCCCTGGTGCAATCTGAGGCTCTTTCCTCACATCCTATCACTTACAACTGAAAAGAGCCCAACCCCCACCTCGCTACAACCTCCTTTCAGGTAGGTCTAGAGAGTGATAAGGTCTCCCTTGTGCCTCCTTTTCTAAACAACCAGCCAGCAAGAGACCCAGCATTGCTCTCAGGGAGATGGGAGTCATTCTGCATTGCACTCCACCACCTGAATAGCATCCGAGTCTGTTGTGAGGGATCGGGGGATCCCTCCTGGTTTAAAGCAGTGCCTGAGACCCTGCCCATGTGGGTTACACTTGAAACTCGCACAGGCTCTGGATTTGTGCAGAATGAGCCAAGAAAAGTGAACTCATGGCTCCTACAGAGCCAGTGTTTCCAGCTCCCTCAGTGCTATCAGCCCTTGGAAACAAACTTCCACAGCCTAGATGACACAGCTGGGCACTCAGGCCCAGCACTGTTCTCCTATACCAGATGGAGATGTGGGACACCCCAGCATGGCTTGGGAGTCCCCCTGCACTGAGGGCTCCGGGTTGGGCAGAGCCCACTGCCATGCCCCTCGGTGTGGGGGTGAACACAGGCAAGTCCTTACCTTCAGGAGCCTGAAACACATCAGCTCTATGCATGTTGACAGCACCTCTCCTTGCCCCCAGAATACACTCCTCCATTCAACATGAGGGGTCAGAACATGGGCATAAACCATGTCACTGGGAGGCTGGCTGGACTGGCACCCTCAGCTCCCTGGGGAGGCTGGGGAAGGTGCCCCTGTGCCCTCGCACCCCCCCACCCCCTTGGCTCTTACCTTACACGCTACACGGTGTGGACAGAACTTTCCAAAGCCCAGAGGAGGCTGGATACGTCTCAGCAGAGTCACCACATCCAAGTGTTTGATTCTGCCCCTGCAGAGGCAACAAAATGCATCAGCAGTGTTGTGGCAGGCAAAGGGACAGTGGTTCAGGCAGGGGCTCATGGGTTCAGCTGTTGTGGCCTGGTCCATGCTCTTGCAGAGGGCAAATCCCTACACTTCCCTTAGCTCCTACTGTAGTAATCCCTACACTTCCCCCCTGCACCGGGCAGCAGATAAAGGTGTCCAGTGGCATGATAAAAGTTTGCAGCATCACCAGGGCTGGATGAAGAGAGGACTGGAAGTGTTGTGTCTCCAAACATCCTGATGGCTTGTATCAGCTCTGGAACATGTTGGCAAGACCACATCTAGCTCTGAGATGGTGGGATATAACTCTTGGAGTGCCACAGCTCACACTGCCATGTGTGTCCCAGGGCATCACACCCCAGGAGATCCCCTCCATGCCACTCATCCCCTGTCACTTACTTGGCCTCAGGGTCGTACTCAGCCCAGATCCGTTTGAACTCATCCAGGTGATGGGGCCCAAGAATGGACCAGTCACGTGTGAGGTAGTCAAAGTTGTCCATGATGACGGCCACAAAGAGGTTAATGATCTGAGGAATGTGAAAGATGCAGGTTAGGACAGGGCCGTCCTGGGCAGAGCCATGGGAAAACACAGGCAGGAATGTCTGGGAGAAGGGGTTTGGGATCCCCTGAAGCCAGCTGGTGCTGCGGGTCACCCCATGCAGGGATGGGCCTCCCAAAGGGGATAAAGGCTGCAGCAGGCACAGGGTGCATCTTCCCTCTCTGCCCTTGCAAGAGCCAACACAGACACATGTGGATGGCAGCACAGTGGGGTTGTGGGAAGAAAGCAATGGGAGATCTTGGGTCCCACAGAAGTGTGGTGCTGGCTTTACAGCATGGCTGGGAGATGGGCTGGGGATGATCTGTTCAGGCTTGAGATCACAAAGAAGCTGTTCCCTGTGAGGGTGCTGAGGCGCTGGCACAGGGTGCCCAGAGAAGCAGTGCTCAAGGCCAGGTTGGACACAGGGGCTTGGAGCAAGCTGCTCTATGGAAGGGGTCCCTGCCCTTGGCAGGGGTTGGAGCCAGATGAGCTTTAAGGTTCCTCCCAACCCAAACCATTCCATGATTCTATGGTGCTCCTAGGAAGAGGGTGCTGTGGGCTCAGCCCAGTGAGATGCAAGGTTAACTCAACAGCAGGGGCTGCTCAGGGCCAGGATGGGGGTGCAGAAGGGAGCCCCATGGGAGGTCACATACCAGGAAGGCACAGAGCATGTAGAAGCTGATGAAGTAGAAGTAGGCAAAGCCAGTGCCACAGGTGTACTCCTCGCCCTCGTTGAAGTCTGACTCAGGGTCACAGAGCTTGCCGTAGCTGCAGTCCAGCAGGATCTCCTGCCAGGCCTCACCAGTGGCACACCTGAGCAGAGGGGATACGTGCTGGTCTCTGACTGCCCTGGGCAGGAGCTGGGCACACAGGGTGGGCTGTGGCCACCTCAGCACAGACGGGAACAGAGAACCACTGGGAAAGGAGCAGGGAGGATTCTGGGCTTGCTGTGCTGCTGTGGGGAGTCTGCTTTTAGAAGCTTCAGAGTGAGCTCCCGAGTGTTTGGAGTCAAGGAAAGCCTTGGGCTGAGCCCTTGCTTCCTCTTGACTTTCCTCACAATTCACGAATTAATAGGACAAGGGGTGATGGGTTTAAACTTAAGCAGGGGCCGTTCAGGTTAGATCTAAGGAAGAAGTTCTTTACTATGAGGGTGCTGAGGAGCCGGCACAGGGTGCCCTGAGAAGTGGTGGCTGACCCATCCCTGGCAGTGCTCAAGGTCAGGTTGGACAGAGCTTTGGGTGACGTGGTTGGAACTGGATGATCTTAAGGTCCTTTCCAATCCAAACCATTCTATGAGTCTATGAATTGAAATCCAGTCTGAGAAGGAAGCATTCAGAACAGAAACCCTCAAGTGCCCTTCTCCTGCAGTTCAGCCACACCAAGCAAACCAAGAGCCAGTCCTGAAATGCTGCCACTGCTGCACGAGACTTTTCTGCAGGGCAGGAGGGAAATCAGCTATGGCCATGCTGGTCTCCCTCACTCTGAGCTGCTGGGCTCCCATGCTGACTCTGTGCCTGTGGAGCTGCTTGCTCACCAAGCCACGACTGACCTGAAGAGCAGCAGAACAGCCTGTGGGAAGGTTTGGAAGTTGTTGTTTCGGTTGATCTGGGTCCCGTCCACCATGGCAATCTTCCCAAACATCTGTAGATCACACTGTCAGGTACCCAGTACCCTTTGTCAGGCATTTACCACCCTCCAGAGTAGCCCTGAGCTCCTCTTCCTCCTGTTTACTAGGCTTTGCATATGCCCAAAAGAGACTGAGACCAGGGTGTGGGTGCCCTGGGGCTCCTTGGCCATTCCTGCTTATGCTGAAAATGCCCCTGTCTGGGCTGGACATCATTTGGGCCAAGGAGACAAAGTCTTACAAACCAGGTAAAGCACTGGTGACTGTGTTTAGGTTGTGCCCTGACTCCAGAAGTGCCATTTGCTGTATGGCTCAGTTGCCCTATTTGCAGCCTGGGAATGTGAGGAGGCTGCTGGGACTGTAAGCATCCTTGCAGACCAGGGTGAAATGGTCCCATCATATACAAAGTCCCAGAGGACCTACTCCCTCTCCACCCCACCTCCCCAAATGCCATCAGGTTCAGCATCTGTTCAACAGCCAATCTCACCCCTGTGCTCTCACCTGCATCCCGATCACAGCGTAGATGAAAAAAAGCATCACAATCAGCAGGGCTACGTAGGGCAGAGCCTGTGACAAAAGGACCATAGCTCATATGAGACATCAGCCCAGCATCAAGACAACCCTTGTCTGGAGCTACTGCATGAGGCTAGAATCCAGGCTTCTCTATATGTGGAAGGAACAGCTTATTTGTCGTCTGTTCCTCTAACTGCCCTTCCACTAGCCCCATTCTCCAAGTCTCATGCATTGGAGGCTTATGCCAAAACCCAAAGGAGAACCATGCCTCTGCAGCTGGGATGAAAACTAAGCTCGCTCCAGGGATGCCCAGGGCTGAGGGAGCTGCCCAGGCTCAGGGGCTGTGTGCTGAGATGCTGCACCATACCCCTGGGCTATCCACTGGGTGCAGAGCCCATCCTTGATGGGACGAAGGCCAATGGGCCCAGGCAGGCCCTGCCTGCTTGCTCTGACACATGGCAATGTCAGGGAGATCCACTGCATCTTCCCACCTATACAGGCCATGCTCTCCTACAGAGCACAAAGCCCCTGCTCCAGTCTGAGGCTCAGTGCTCCTGCCAGCTCTGGAGCTTTCCTCCTCTGCCCGGTGAGCACAGACTGCTCACCCAGTTAGCTTGGACATGTGCTTGTCTGGGAGGGGAGCACTGCTCCTCACATACCTGGAAGGACTTGATGAAGGTCCAGAGGAGGGTCCTGACACCTTCTCCCCGGCTCAGCAGCTTCACCAGCCGCATCACCCGAAACAGACGGAAGAAAGTGATGGAGACGCGGGAGTCATCGTTGGGGTCCTGCATGCAGAGCACAACACCAGGAGGGCAGCAGGTGCTGATGCCTCCAGGCAGACAAGGAAGGGTCCAGGTCCTGGAGGAAGGGTTACAAGGTTCCCCCAGGCACCAGCCCTTGTCTGCACAGAGGACCAGACTCGAAAGGGGATGTGCCAGTACTTTCCCACCAGCCTTTCCAAGGAGTTCATCTCCCCAGCCCCATGGTCTCAGATCTCCACCCCTTGGGCTGCTCCAGGTGCCCGGTTATGAGTATGAAAACAACCCCCTTAGTTAGAGGGATGGGACACTGCAGGGAGAAAGGCATGCTGGAACGCACGCTGGGAGAGCTGTGCTGTTCACCACGCAGGAGCAGTTTCCTTCAGGGTCCCATCCAGCATGTGCCGTATGGGATGCTCCCACCTCAGGTTCTATTTGTAAGGTGAGCTCTAGGTGAGGCACCAGGCACACAAAGGGCTAATGCTGGGTGTTTACACACAGAAAGGTTGGTTTGAGAATGTCCCAGCTGGGCTTTTATGGACCAAAGGAGAAATTGAAGGCAAGGTGGCTTTGAAGGGGTGCTGCCAAGCGTCACCTCTACCTGCAGGGATGCCTACTGTCTTGGAAGAGCGAAAAGACACGTCCCGGGTTTGGGGACCACTGAGCTCCTGGGCTCTAAGGGCCAGGTCAGGTCTTGGACCACCTGAGACTGCGGGGGCTTGGTTACCTGCTCCCTTGTCTGCTCCAGCGTGGCACAGCCTCAGCTCCAGCCTCTGCCACCAGGAACAATAAACAGCCCTTCCTGGCCTCTGCCAGGCTCCTGCCCATCCTGACTTCATCACTGCCTGGGATGCCTCTCCCACTGCCCCCTCAGCTGCTACTTGATTTCCCCTCACTCCCATCATCCGGCCTACCTATTACCAGCTATTTCAGGGCAACAAAACCCAGCTGTGAGCATCCCTCCCAGCAGCTCCATGTTCCCCAGTCTGGCATTTGTGAGTTCCCAGGACTGCACTGGAAAACACCATCTCCTCTCCCCACTCCTCTTTCTTTTGCCTTTTGCTCTCCTAGTGCCCAGCACAGAGTCCAGAAACATCTCATAAGCCCCAGTGCACCATGTCCTCAGTGCCCAGTGCAGGCCGGCTTTCCCTCTGCAGTCACCAGCACCATAGTCCTCGACCCTTGGGAAGAGGCTCCAGCACATGGGACCTTGCTGCCAGCCCCTCCCCATCTTCCAAGCTTCTATGGGCCAACCGAAGGTACCCCCATCCCACCAGTGGTCTCAGCCACCAGCACATAAGGCCAGCAGCTGTGGAACACAGGCAGCTCCTGGGGAAGGCACAGTGCAATAGACACCCCTCTAACCCTTTATCCAGCTAACAGTGTCAGAGGCTGCATTCATGCAGGTAAATCCCTTCGGGCCTTACACAGACAGGGCAGTGGTCAAAGGAACCAAGGCCAACTGTCCTCCCCTCAGCAGCCATAGACACCTTCGTTAGATGCTCCGTTCAGGTCAGGTACCACCGTGCTGGGAGGTGAGCTGCTGCTGCGCCAGCAGATAGAGCCAGGAGGGCTGGGGAAGAGCCTGGCACACCTCAGGATGGGAAGGAGTGTCTGTGGGGAGGGGGGTCTCATCCCAGGTCCCTCTCAGAAAGGGGACAGCTACACCCTGGAGAGAGCAGCTGGGTCTGGTGTGCCTTAAGGACATGCAGGACACATGCAAACACCAGTCACAGGCACGCTGGCAGGACCATGGGCAGTGCGGTGGAGGGGGCACACCACAAGCACATGCAGCTGATATTTACAATGCTATCGCAGCCTCCGCCGAGGCAGTACAATCCACCACTGGATGCAAGAACAGTCTGTCAAGAGAACAAGAGAGTCAGCAGGAGAAACGGTGCAGAAATGAGAGGCAGGAAGGGATGGCTGGTTGCAGAAGAAGACAGAAAGAGAAGAGTGGGAAGAACATAGGGGAAGGACAGACAGAGACCCACCGTCATCAGGCTCACAGGCAAGGTGACTTTTGAAGGACAGAGGCAGCGGATAGATGCCAGGGAAACACAGTGATCATGAAGGACTGACTTACACACTTCTGTACCTCACTGCATCTCCCCTGCTGTGACATACATATCAGAGGGGCAGGGGTGCATGGGACAGGAAATCTGGGCCAAACCTCAGGACTGTGTAAGTTTGCTTCCTCAGGTATTGGGTCCGTGGATGCTGCAGGTGGGATATGAAGGCAAGCTAACCAGACCAAGTGATTGCAGGAGGCTTTGGGTAGATTGGGAGGGTTGGCACTTGTGAAAGGGCTGAGCTTCCAGGGCAGGCATGGACACTGCCAGCTCCCTACACTTTAGAGCCTGGGGTAGCACTGCCAGAGGGTCCCCCATCCCTACCTGCCTCCTGTCTCAGACACCTCAATACCCCTGGGCTTTGGGGGAGCTCAATGATCATGGTGGACTTGGCAGTCCTGGGTTGAAGGCTGGACTTGATGATCTTAAAGGTCTTTTCCAATCTGGCTGATTCCATGATTCTGCGATTCAAGAGCTGTGAGGATCTGGCTGTGGTGGCCAGCAGAGAACCTCTCACAGCACAACGCTCCCCATCACTTCACCCTGGTAGCCACACACACAGAGACATGAGGGAGGAGAAGAGAGGTAGAATGGAAAGCCATGAGAGGACAGACTTTGCAAACCAGAGGTGCGTGCCCAGGTGCCACCAGGAATGGCTTGGCTGCTGCAAGGTGTCACCCACCACCCCTGCAGCCTGCAGCAGCTGGGTGAGCCATGGGAGGTGCAAGGGTTGCAAACAGCCCCTGGGGACCAGAGGTAATAGACCCAGCTTGCACTCACCTCTCAGCAGGCAGGGGCACTTACCAGCAAGGGAGGTTGCCTCCCTGCCCCCTAATCCCCCTCCACATCACCAGGTGGCTGGGAAACCCTGGTGATGCTGGGAGAGGTGTGGGATGGATGGAGAAAAAAGCACATGGAGGAAAGGTGAGGCAGCCACAAGGGGCTCTGCTCTGAAGGGGGCACACAGATGGTTACTGGAGCATGAGACATGCCAGAGCAGATCTGCCTGTGACAGGCCCCTTGAAGAGCTTGGGAGACTAGGAGGGAGACCAGTGTTCTCAGTGACCCCAGCACCCAGATGTAGGGGAGAGCAGGGAAGCTCAGGCCACCTAGGACCATTCTTGAGATCCTGCCCGGCCTTCCTGCACAGTCCTGCCACTGCCAAAGGAGTGCAAGTATCTCATCAGTCCCTGTCAGCCCAGCCAGGGCACTGGACTCCTCTGGGTGCCTTTGACCTGTCCCTGGCATCCCCACAGGCCCATGGCCAAGCACAGCAGCACTTTGGCATCTGCCAGCTGACCTGGTCTCTTGTTCCACAGGGACTGGAACTTTGCCCAGTGACACCTAAGGGTGCCTAACGCACCCTTTGAACTTAATTGTTGAGTGACAACAGGATGGTGAAGTAGGTAGCACACTAGGAAATGACACCCGAGAGACAATGGGAAACCAGGTCACAGGTGCTGGGGGACCAAGGATGGGAGTCTTGGAGGACCTGGTGACAACCAAAAGCTGCTGGCGCTGGCATGAGATCTGAGGGCTCCTCCAGGCTGAGAAGCCCAGAGGCTGGAGGACAGTAGCAGCAGCGGGCAGGACTGTGCAGAGAGGAACGTGTTGCTGTCACAGGAGAGGTAAATGAATAGCTTTGCTCACCCCAGCTCTGCAAGGCCTAGACCACCCTCCAGAGAAGAAGGTGACTGCCACCAAGAGCCCCTAAACACCCTTTCCTCCCCAGCACAGAGAATGGCTGCAGGCCACTGTGCGCAGGGGTGGCAGTGGCAGCAGCACTGCCAGACACAGCCCTGCTCCTGCAAGGAAACAGCATGCAAAGTCACTAGAGAGGGTTAATCTAGAGCATACCCATCCTCCAGCTACTTCTACAGTTACCATTACATCTGCTAAATACAGCCCATGACTTCCTGGTGTAGAGGGACATTTTCAGTGCCAGCCATGGGGGGTGGACGTCCCAGTGCTATGAAAGGCAGTGGTGCACTGACTGCCCAGCACTGCTCTGAAAATGCTCCCAGCAGAGTCTTTCCCATATAGCCACTGCTTGCAGCCATCCAGCCACACAGGTTATATGGGGCAGAGCTCTGGAAGAGTGTTTAAAGTAAACAGATACACACATACACAGTCAGGATGTATATGTGGATGGATCCCTGTATAAAGGCACACACACACAAGCCTTGCAATTTGATGTGCCTGACCCTCTCCCGGTACAGGACAGCAGTGTCCTGTGGGTGCAGGGAGCTGGGGAAACCCTTTTTCCTGCTGTGTGTGTTCCAGTCCTGAGTGAGTAGACTGTTTTCCATAGGATCTCAGGGGACAGGATTACTCGCCACAGGGCACAGCTTCAGGTGGGTGCTGGCAGTGGTGTTGCAGGAGCAGGAGCAGCCCAACACTTACATCAATTTCATTGAGGATGACATCAATGATGCTGCCAATCACTATGAGGAAGTCAAAGACATTCCAGGGGTCCCCAAAGTAGCCCTGTCAGGGAAGAGCCAGAGAAGAAGAGTGGACATCCAAGGGTTAAATCAAGGAGGAGAGAGATGCTGGTTCCCAGAAGGAGGAGTACCAAAAGGATCATCAGTGACCTCTGGTACCTCAGTGAGAGCCAGGAAAAGGGATGGTGGTCAGACATTGTACCCTCTAATCAACTGGGCCTGTCTTATGGTGGTAGGAAATGAGGAGGGTAGATCAGGGTGGCCACACCAATGACAGATGACCATGAAGATGGGAACAGTGGCTGGCTGGCTTAGGTTGCATATGGCTAGCAAGGGCAGCCCTGACAAACAGTAGTCTTTCCAGAGCAGGTCCTGTGCATGGGGTCCCCAAGAGTCTCACAAGGAATTCTCTGGATTTGGAGGCCTGGAGATGCTTGTACTTCAGTAATGCCACATGCAGGGTAAATGGATCCCCCCTGGTCTGGCCCGGGGCCCTCTTCTGCTCTCTGGACCATGCTCTCCCCTTACCTTGACTTTAAAGGCCATGAGCTTGAGGATCATCTCCAGAGTGAAGAGAATGGTGAAGGCCACATTGAGGATGTCTGAGACATGGTTCATTTCTGGAGATTGGTTGTAATGCTGAGAAGGCAGAAGGAGCCCTGTTAACCTATGGCAGGTCCAGTCTCTGCTGCGAGCTCAGTGGTGTGTGCTGGATGCAGAATCCCCTCCCAGGGCTATGGCTTATCAGTGGTCAGCAGAAAGGAAATTGCCCCCAGGCAGCCCCTTCTCTGGGCTCCCCACATCCAACCAGCCACACTTTGCCCCAGGGGTGCTGAACACACACCATGAGCTTTGCTGTGTAGGAAAGATCTCCCCCGCAGAAGCTCTCTTGGAGGTAGCTGACCTGTCTTATGTTGTGGATACCCCTCCACCACCCATGGTGAGCACTGTGCCCCTTACCTGCATGCCTAGGCAGATGGTGTTGAGCAGGATCAGGAAGAACATGAGGTACTCAAAGTAGGAGGAGGTGACCACATACCAGATCTGGTACTGGTAGGGGTTCTTGGGGATGTAGCACCGCAGCGGGCGAGCCTTCAGCGCGTACTGCACACACTGGCGCTGGGGAAAGGAGGGCAGATGTGACCCCGGGACAGTGCCAGGGGCACAGGCACAGGCACCACCAGGGCTCAGCACCACCAGCACCACTACACGTCCCCACAGACACAAGCTGGATCCCCCACCTTTTTCTCAGCCCTATGACTGGGCCAGGGGGCTCACCTGAGTGATGATGTCTCAGGTACTTGCTGTGCTTTCTGCAAGCACACCTGCAGAGCACCCACATGGGACCAAGTTTCCAAAGCCACTGCTCGTCTCCAAAGGTTGCCATGCTGCACCCCTCCAGTCCTGAGCTTAGCTTCTCAGGACTGGCCAAGAGCAGCCTGAAGACATCACATGAACCCGAGGTGAAGGGGGCACTGAGTTTTCCCCCTGCACCTGAGAGGTGCCAAGCAGGCTCTTCCCTCCCCATCAGGCCAGGGCCATCTCTGCTGGGTTCATGTGCAGCTCACATCACCCCCAGCACCCTCAGGTCAAGATGCCCTTGGTGTCTCTGCAGGCTTGCTTGCTCCTCCCCAGCATGTGCCACATCCTCTCCCAGTGCTGGTCTCACTTCTGCTTCATTCAACCTTGATAACCCCAGCCAGAATCACAGCATGACAGCACCACAGAAGGGCTGACAGACAGAGGTGCCTCTGGAGATGGTCTAGTTGAAGCTCCCTGCCCAAAGCAGGGACAGCTAGACCATGCTGCCCAGGACTGTGTCCAGTTTGGTTTGAAGATCTCCAAAGAGGGAGACTTCACAACCTCTCTGGGCAACCTGTTCCAGTGCTTAACCACCCTCACCACAAAAAAAGTGGGGTTTATGTTTAAATGGAGTTTCTTGTTTTCTTCTTTGTGCCTCTTGCTTTTTGTTGGGTCACCGGACACAATGGAAAAGAGCATAGTTTTATCTTCTTAACACCCTCCCCATAGGTACACGCATAGACAAGATTGCTATGAGCCTTCCCAACACCAGACTCAGTTCTTGGCCTCTTCTTGGACAGATGCTTCAGACCTTCAGACATCTCAGGGGTCCTTTGCTGGACGCACTCCAGTACATCCATGTAATTATTGTTCTAAGGAGGCCAGAACTGGGTGCAACCATCTGCTCCAGCCCAGTGTGGGCACCCTACCTGCACCAGAAGGCCCACTCCCTGGTTCTGGTCCAATCTGCCCTTCCCTTGGAAGGTTTGTGTTTAGCCAGGCATGGGTCCAGCTGACCCTGTCCCAGCAGTGACCAGACCTGGGCCAGGTTAAGCTCCTCTGCCCCAGCCTGATTCAGTGCTGGCCCAGCTTGCCCTGTCCCAGCAGTTGCATTACCTGATTCTTGTCCAGCTCACAGTTCTTGTATTCATTCTCCCCTTGCTCCTGGAAGGTGACAATGACAAAGCCCACAAAAATATTCATCATGAAGAAGGCAATGAGGATGATGTAGATGATGAAGAACATCGCAATCTCCACCCGGTAGTTGTAGATAGGGCCTGTATCCTCATCATTAGTGTCAATGGCCATGTATAGCAGCCTACAGGAGGGAGAGCGAGGCAACAGAGACCCCAATTAGGTTGGAAAGACCACTTCTCCTCTTGGAGGTTATGAAGAGCTCTAGGGACATTTCAGATCAGTGGCACAGTGCTGCTGGGATGACCTTGTGAGCTCCACAGCCACTGCCAACATGGCTAGCCCTGCTCCTCAGCCTGGGCAGCTCTTCTTTCTTTATCATGGTAAATGCCTGCAGCACTGATGTGCTCTCACCACAGACCAACCCCTCAGGAGGCCTCCGACTCACTCTGGCCAGCCCTCGAAGGTGGAGACAGTGAAAAGGGACATCATGGCTGAGAACACGTTGTTGAAGTGGAAGTTGTTGTGCAACCACACGCGCTGCTGCAGCTCAATCTGCGTGGGGTCCCCGTCCACGTAGTTGATGAAGTAACCCCTGCGGCAGAAGGGATGTGGTGGTCACCAGGCAGGGCTCCCTTTCAGCCCACCCACTGCAGCGCTGGACCAGGGCTCTCTGATCCCTGGGAGGGGAGGACAGCCCCATGCTTGTTTCAGGTCTACCCCAGAGGGAGGGAGAACAGCATGAGACCTTGGCTCCACCATTTGGATGCAACATCCCCACGAAGAATGGCCCCCACCAGCTCTCTGCTCCCCATCCTGAGGCTGAGCTGCAAGAGAGCTCTTACCTGCACTCCTTCTCTGTCAGCTTGGATGGATCTGTGCATCTATAGAACTTGCCCTGCATTTAACAGAGGTCAGAAGAGGCAATGGTTTTGTTGTGATTCAGAAGCCCACCCTGTCAGTTCCCACCCTGGCTTCATGCTGGCTCTGGCCTCCGCCTTGCACTACCACTGGCTTCCCTGCTCTGCACACCAACAAATGTCATTCACAGGGTGTTTCAGGAGCGTGGAGTCAACCCCAGGCTAAGACTAAACATTGCTTAATGATGGGAACAAATCTCCTAGGGCTCTGAGCTGAGACTCATCTAGCTCATCCTATCTGGAAGCAAACTGTTTGGAAAACAGGGAAGAAAGCAGTAACCATAGAAGGAACTGAAAGGTAAGGTATGCTGACAGCTCTGCTCAGTCTGCAGGGGGTCCTGAAAGCTCTCCCCAAGTTGGCTGGGAGTTTCAGCCCAATTATGAGAACAAAGCTGAGTTCAGCCAAGGCCAGCACTGTCCTGGAGCAGCCAAGGCCCAGAGTAAAGGAGCGGTACTGTGTAAAAGGAAACACTCTGCATCCAAAGCACAGAGGAAGTCAGAAGCACTTGCCACCTTAGAAGGGGAAAACTGAGGCATTACCTAGCCCCTTTATAAGTACTGTCAGGACTTGACAGTATCCTGGGGGTTTCCTGCCCTCCACTGCAGGCTCTTTGCAGGATGGTCTTGTGCAGAGCAGAGTATGGCCTGTGCTGATCTCACACTGGGAGACACCACCCCAAGAACTATGACAGAAGAGGATGTGTCTGAGCAGAGCACCTCTTCTGCCCACCTGAGACACCTCTCACCTTGAAGAGCTGGACCCCAATGCACGCAAACATGAACTGCAGCAATGTCGTGACGACCACAATGTTACCGATAGTCTTGATGGCCACAAACACACACTGGACCACGTGCTGCAGAGGTCAAGGACAATGCACATGTGAGGCAAGCCCTTGCTGCATGTCCCACTCCCTCTCACTGCAGCGATGGGCCTCAGGAGGGGTGGAAACCTGCCAGAACAGGGATGGGGCACACCTCGTCCCGCAGGCAAGGGAGTGGGAACTGGGTTTTTGGCCTCACAGGGCATGATGTCTGCCACATAACCTCCCAGGAGGACCCCCATGGCCTGAGGACCCCCTAGTCTCCCTCTTACCTTCAGCCCCTTTGCCCTGTTAATGGCTCGCAGAGGCCTCAGAACCCTCAGCACCCGGAGGATCTTCACTACTGAGATGGTACTGGACCTGAGGAAGAAAGCAGAGGTGAGATGGGGCGATTCCCCTGCCCAGGCCAGGCTGGCACAGCCCCCCAAAGCAGCCACAGAAGCTAGGCTGGGAGCAAGGGTGAGGGGCAAGGGATGGCAGGGACATATATGTCCCTATGTCATCACTGCACATAAGGCCAAGGGTCATTGGCACCTGGAGAAAGCAGCTCCAAACTGAATTCCTACCCTTCGACACTCCAGGAGTTGACCTTCCTGCCTCCCTTTTGTTCATGCCCTGTCCCCCTAAGCCTGGCTTTATGGATGTTAATACATGAGCTAACGCCCAGCCCTTGGGCTGGCTGCACTTCTCCATCCAGCACAGAGGATGGAGCAGCACCCCAGCTGCCCTGCCAGGCTGAACAGAGCAGTACCCACCCTGCCAAGCGTGGAAGTGCTTACTCAATTCCCATGGAGATGAGGGACACAGCGACCACGAGCAAGTCGAGGATATTGAAGGAGTTTCTGCAGAAGGAGCCTTTGTGCAGGAAAGCACCATAGGCTGTCATCTGGAGAGCAGAAGGAGTTAGGAGAGAAGCCAGGCAGGGCTCGGAGGCATGGTCCCTCCACAGCCCTGGGGCAGACAAGGCACAAGGGGCTTCTCCCAGGGCCTGGGGACCTAGTCCTGCTCAGACCTCTGCAGGCAGGCAGGAAGCTGACTTCAGCTGAAATCCTCTGTACTGGAGACAAAACACTTCCCAGTCATTCAGCAGATTAAAGAGAAAAGAGACTTGGAGTGGGAGCAAGCAGCTGCTTGAATAACTCTTTACTCCACGTATTTCCATTGCTTTTTCAATGGAGCATGTCATAACAAACCTGCTGGTACCATGGCCCTCCTGTCCCTATCACACAGATGACCTCCCTGGAGGGGACTCTAGCTGCCAGGGCAGGTCATACATCACCTGGACTGCATAAGCTCTGGGTTGTGAGCTTCAGCTGGCACCTTCTCCTCACTGGGACCTTGAGTTTGCACCCAAAGAGCACAAGTGCCCATGGCCAGAACAGTCTAGACCCGTGCACTGAATCATGCACAGGGCAGAGGGACTCACCTTCAAGACAATTTCAACTGTGAAGACAGAGGTGAAACCAATGTCAAAGTATCCAAGGATCTGTAGACAGAGGCACCAGAACTGAATGAGATGTGCATGACATGGGAAATGCTTGTGTGTTCAAACATCCTGGCACTGGGGGTTTGGCCTTTACTCTGTGGACTGGGAAGCCCATCTAGTTGACAGTCTACAAACCCAGTGCCAAGAGGACTCCTTAACTTCCCTCAGCTTTCCTGATATTCTCAACTGCATGATCCAACCTGCAGCTCTCAGTTTCCAATAAGTGATGCTTGACCTGATTCACCTGAAAGCATCTGATCCCTAAAAGTGCCCTGAGAAGTTCTCAATTGAGACACCTCATCCCTTGTCAGACACTGCATGGGTGCAGACCCACTTGTGCCTCATGTGGATAGACTTGTGGTTACCACTGCTCCATGCCAGCACCATTGCAGGGTGCTGCACACACCAGTTTGCCATCTCACAGGATGTCCCTATCCTAAATAAGCCACCACAGCCTTCAACCAAGGTAATCTCTCACACCCTGTCAGGTGGGTCTCTTCACCTAGAAGAAAACTGAGGCACAGAGCAGTAAAAACTCTCCCAGAATGGAGAACACAGCTAACATCTCCTCCCAGAGTGTACTGCTCTCCCAGAGGTAGGGATGAAATCACAGCTACCTGTCTAGGCATGATATCTGGCAAGCAGGTCTCTGCTTAATGGGAAGCTGGGGTCTCCATGAGGTCTTTCCTACCCATCCCAGCCCTCCACAGCTACATTGGCACCTGATTACGGAAGGACTCAGCCCGGATGGGATCCTCAGCTGCCAGTGAGATGCTGCTGAGGAGAATGAAGAGTAGGATGAAGTTGGTGAACCAGGTAGCATTGACAGTCCTGTGGCACAGCATCCGAAACCTGCCAGGGACAGGAATGGCATGAGATGCTGCAAGGGGTCAGACGGATAGCAAATAATGCCATGGGAGACTGGGAAGAGGGTTATGTCTAAACCCTGAGGACAGGAAGGCCCTAGGCATGAAGGGATATCCTTCCCAGCCCTTCCAGAGAGAACTTCCCAGTGAGCTGGCTCCCTTCAGGCCTGGCTGTTATGCATAAGTAGGATGCCATTGGGAAGGGTGAGTGCCAGAGGTACCCAGGCCTGGTTCCACAGTGCAGGGAGAAGGATCAGTGCTTACTTGTTGGTTGGGCTGAAGATGAAGAAGGAGCTGGCTTCAGGCATGGGCACGGCCTTCTCTTTCAGCTGTAGCTCTGCAAGGGGACGTGGCCGAGGGCTCAGGGGAATTTCAGGCTCATCTTCCTCATCATCACCTGCAGGGTGGCCACAAGGAGGGAAAAGGAAAGAATCACTCAGAAAGGGAATGTGGCCTGATGGACAATCCTCTGATCCTGATCTGGCATCTGTGCCAGAAGGACCTCAGTACCCCAAGGCTGGCAGAAGGTCACTGCATCCTTTGCTCCTCACACAGCCAGTGTACTGGCACCATCCCTCTGCAGTGCCACGCCAGCTTTCCTGCTGCCCTTCCAGGGACAAGTCTCACCTGGGAAGTCAGCAGAAGGGTAGGGGTCTTTGATCTCATTGACACTGGATGCAAACTCGTCCACTTTTAACTGAAATAAAAGAAAGATAGAGAGGAGGACATGCAGCTGTGTGTGCCAGTACTGCTGCCAAGTATGGCCTGTTGCCCAGACCCTGTCAACTTGGAAGCTATGTGGGCAAGCAGTGTCTCTTGGTGGCCATACATCACCAAGCACATGGAGTCCTGGCCCAGGATGGAGCAGGGTGAGGGGAAACACCACAGGGATGCTGCAATCTGAGCAAAAAGCCATACCAAGAGGACAGGACAAGGAAATATGTGCTGGGCAAGAGCCTGGGGCCACGCACCTGTACTATGGGTGGAATAAGACATGGGGCTAACTCCTGAGTTCCTGAGTTCTCATGGGGAATCTCTGGAAAGTGGGTAGGGAAGTAGCTGCTGGCCAGATGCTTATCAAGAGGCATCTCATCACAGCTGAATAGAGGAGTTTGCAGACAGGGAATGCAGGCGTGTACATAAAGGAGGCCTGGAAGGCTGCTGACATGCTCTGCTCCCCTCCACACTGATCTGCACCAGCCCATTCACTGGCTGTGGCCAAGGAAATGAATCAGAGGAAAAGGATACCCAGCAGTGGGCCTGTTTCACCAGGCAACATGTCCTGCCTGGGCCTAGAGCACCCCCATCCCCAGAGGATGCTAAGGTAAGGCCCAGAAGAGTCCAGACTCAGGCTGGCTCCAAACCTTTGTCACTCCTGGCTGGTGAGAGGAGCTTGGTCCCCAAGGACCAGGAGTTCCCCAAGGCTCAGACCCACCAGCACTGACCTTGGCTGTTGTGGGAATCTCTTCTCCCTTTGCTTTCTGCTCAAGCTTCTTTGTCAGTATTTGCTTCTCATCTTCAGACTTTGCTGGGTAATGTCTGAGTGGAGAGGAGTGGAGAGGAGGAACTGAAGGCTGGGCAAGGGCATGGGCAATGCTGTTGTGTCCCCTCACTCCAAAGCACCTGGACAGGGATTGCAGCACTCACCTGGACATCTTCCGCCGCTTGCGTTCCTCTGCTTTAGCCTTCTGGGCTAAGGTCAGGCTCTCAGCCTCAGCCAGGTTATCAACTGCGATGGCCAAGAAGACGTTGAGGAGGATATCTGGAGGACAGCACTAAGGACATGAACTTGGTTTCTGTTTGGAGGGTGAGGCCAGAGCTGTGCTCTGAGGAACCTTCCTGGAGTTGAGCACTTAAGAAAACCCTGGCTGGTGGTCCCTAGCCCTGCACCTATCCTTGTGAGCGCTGAGCTCTGCGCTGGCTGACCTCTCTCTGTGTTAGCAAAGTCTTGTTAGTGCATTGGCTGATGGCTGAATCTATGCCTGATGCTCATCCAAACCTGCCCTATGGGATCCTTTTCTTCAGACTCCAGACCCCAGCCACCACCAATGCAAGCCCTGAAGCCTGTGGTTTGTCCCTGTGCTGTTCAGAACTGAAAAGCTTAAGGCAAGCACTGAAAAGCTTCAGGAAGTCCCCTCTTCCCCCCTTTACAGTCCTGTGTAGCTGACCTCTGGGGCTGGGCACAGGGAGCCTGGGCCTTGGCAGACAGAGGATACAGTTCCCACAAACGAAGAGGATGATGAAGTAGATGCAGACCAGCATGCCAGGAAAGGATGGGCCACCATAGGCCATGATTCCATCGTACATGATTGAATTCCAGTCCTCCCCAGTCAGGATCTGGGAGCAGAGCAGAAACAGGGACTCAAGAGCCCCCACAGCTTGATGCTGCCCTTATGGTTCCAGCACCAAACCCTCACAGCCACTACAGCTTCACGGCCAAACCAAACCTCACTCTCTGCTCAGCCCTATGCCTGCTCATGACCCCACATTTCCCCATTCCAAAGCCACATCACCTTCCAGAAGACCACATCTCTTTGAGCCCCAGCTCTTGCCAGAAGACCCATGGCCCAGGAGAGACATCCTCCAGTCTCCTGCACTTCCCACAGCCCCATACCTGGAAGACACTGATGAGGGCCTGGGGGAAGTTGTCGAATGTGCTGCGCCGTACTTGCATGTCCTCAAAGTCAAACTTGCCCCCAAAGAGCTGCATACCCAGCAGTGCGAAGACGATGATGAAGAGGAAGAGGAGGAGAAGCAAAGAGGCAATAGAGCGGACCGAGTTGAGCAGGGAGGCAACCAGGTTGCTCAGGGATGTCCAGTACCTGGGAAGAGGAGAGACAGGAGGTGAAGGAGCTGGGAAGACTGTGGACAGGACCAGGTAGGTGCAGGGAACAGACTGTTTGTCCTGGAGGCATATGCTGGCAGCCAAGCAAGGGGTTCTCTGACCCAGCACCACTCACAGGCTGGGCACTGAGACTGCTCCAGCCAGACCCCAAGAGGTGGAAATGAAGCTCCAGATGTGGTGTGACAGGCAGGATGCCTGCCCAGGACACTACAAGCAATGGGGGAAGAGGGACGAACACACAGCAGGTTGGTGCCAGAAGGAGGAGCCTGGAGTCCTGGCCTGCAGCACTCCCATTTACAACAGCCCAGAACTCAGAGCAAGAGAGGGACCCAGGGGACTTCCAGCAAGTCCTGTCCTGGAGACAGAAATCCCCAGCTTGCCCTTGTTCCTCCATCCAGAAACTACCAGCACTGCTCATGCTGCAGCCCTCCCCAGAGTCAAGGTCAGTGATGCCTGTGAACCATGAACCAGCAGCACCCACAGAGCTCCCTGCCCAACCTGGTGATCTTGAAGATACGGAGGAGCCGGATGCAGCGCAGCACAGAGATGCCCAGGGGGGACAAGGCATCGAGCTCCACCAGAATGGTCTCCAGGACCCCTGCACACACCACGAAGCAGTCAAAGCGGTTGAAGAGTGACATGAAGTACTGGCGCAGGCCCAGCGCATACATCTTGAGCAACATCTCGGCCACAAAGAGGGCTAGCAGCACCCGGTTGGCATTGTCTGTGGCAGGAGAGACAGGCCATCAGAGCATGGACCTCCTCACCCCAGAAGGGCACAGCAGGGAGGGAAGCAAGGCAGTGCTGCTCAACTCCCCAGGGACTGTTTCTCAGGGAGCACACAGGAAAGGGAGATGAGGAGGAGGGTAATGAGCCACTGTGTGCTCGTACGTGTCAGAGTGCAGTGCATGTGAGTGCATGCAGCGTGTGCGTGCGTATTGGGCAGTACATGTGTGCGTATGTGCATGGCTGAGCCGTGTACATGTGTGCACAGATGGACTTGTGTCTATGTGTGTTTTCACACGTTTGGGTGCAGGTAGTGTGACTGCATGCATAACCATGTGTGGTGCGAGTGCGTGCAGTGTGTGTTTGCAGGTAATATGCATGTACTATGTGTGTTCACCATGCAAACCCATGTGCGCGTGTAACTGTGCTCACCATTCATGTGCAGCTGTGTGACAGTGCAGTGGGGATGGTGTACACCCACTTGTGTACAGGCTGTGTTTGTGTGCATCTGACAGGCCCTGTGTATGCACAGTAAGAGTTCACATGTGTCTCAGGAGGGTGTCCCAGGCTTTTTGCTCACCTTGCACTTGTGTCAGCCATTCTGGCTGTAGGTGGTGCTCGGAGGCGATGGAGAAGGTGTTCAGGGCCACCAGCAAGATGACAAGCCAGTAGAAGAACTTGGACTTCACCACATCTCTGCACTTCCTACGAAACATTCGGTTCCAACGCCTCCACTGACGGCTGCAGGGAAAGCCAAAGGGTCAGCGGGGCCTGCAGCAAGTCCTGCTCCCTCCTCCAGGGCTTTCCCTGAAGGGGCCAAAGAACATAACCCTGCCCCTGGCACTTGGTTCCTTGCCCCAGGCACTGTAGTTCATTCACACAAACACCTCCTGACTCCTTTTTGGCCGACAGTCACCTCGGGTTGTCTGCTACAGGCCCAGCTACTCAAACACAAGACATGCTGCATGGGCCATAAGAAGACGCTCAGAGCCTGGTACCAAAGTGAGGAAGTTGTTCACCTTGAAAAGTGGCTTTTTGCCAGGACCTGAGCAAAATTCCATGTTTTGCATTTCCTCCTGAGCACACAGTCCCTGTTTCCTCCAGAAGCCAGTGGCTGACAAGAAAGCCTGGCCCAGCTGGGACAGCAAGTGGGAAACTGTACAAGCCCACATGCAGAGCAGCAGATGGTTCAGCAAGTTCATACTTACAAGTAGAGGATCCACTTGTTCATGCCCTCAATTTCATACAAGCTCTCTGTCTCTGACCCTCCTTCATCCAATGGCATCATACCTAAGAAAAATGACATCCAGGCTTACCTTGGAGTCCCTGGAAAGAATGTGGGAGGGAACCTCTCCCAGGAGCACACCAGGATGAGCTTCACCATCAAAAGTGAAATGAAGAAATGCTGTCCCAGGGAGACAGCGGCAAGAGCTTGGGCAGAAAGCTCTGAGTATCAGGTGCAACCAAGTAGGAGGCACCAGGGACATCTGCCCTGCAGCAAGAGGAGCAGCAGCAGCCCAGAGAGACATCCTAACAAGACAGCTGTGTGTGTAGAGGCTCCCTTAGTGTGAGATACCCCCAGCACAGAGAAAGCTGGGATCAGCTGGGATCTGAGCAAATGCTGAACAACAGGAAGTTTGTAACAGCATTTTATCTTTCCCCACTGTTTCCAGAGGCTCTTTGCACACACGTATTGCTCAGCTTGAGGCATCAAATGTTATTTCACCAGGCAGAGCTGCAGAGCACTCCAAACCTTGCAGAGCCTTTGACTTGATGCCCGTGTATTCACCTTCTGCCCTAAGCCACTTCTAATCCATTAAAAGTGTTAAGCAACAGCAAGGAATTCCTGTATCTGTTAGTGCTGGAAGTAGTAACCCAGCTCTCTGCCCTGCGCTCAAAAGTGCACATGCTCCTCATGGCTGCTCATGGCTATTCCAAGGGCATTTTGTCAGAGAATACCTAGGTCTTGGTAGTAGTCTGCAAACGTTAAATACAGTGGTTAGGGTGGGGATGAGGGCCAAGCTGTGGTTAGTTAGGGTCAATAAAATGATACAGGAAAGAAAAACAAACAAGGCAAAGCATTTTTTTTTCCACAGGGTTTCAAGCAAACTGAGTCTTTGTGAGCTCTCCACATGTCTCTACCCTGCCTCGCTAGGAGTACCAGTGTTAGGACCCCAACCTGAACACAAAGGGTGTTTGACCAAGAAGAGCTGGTACCTTCTCCCCTGGCCCGGTCACTGTCCATGACCTCAGCGTGGGTGATCCAGTCCATGTAGCCCTTGAGATCCTCCTCCAGCTGCTGCTTCTCCCGCAGTTTCTGAAAGGTGCCGCGAGACTTGGCCTTCTCACGCTCTTTGGTGAACTCGCTGGGACAAGGCAAGCGGCAGAGTGAGCCCGGGAGAGCGGTGGTGTGCAGTTACCTACCACAGCCCCGTGCCAGGCCTGGGAGAAAGAGAACAGCCTGGAGCAGCCCAGTGCTACCTGTAGATTGCTCCAGTGACTTTCGCCTCCTTGACCCTGTTCCATGATTCAAGATCATGGGGGATCACCACCTGATGGCAGGCAGGGTTTCTTCCCCACCACTGGCTGATCTTTGAGAGCTCCTTGCTGCAGGATGCTGTGGCTGGACTGGCCAACTAATGCCAGATGTTGGAGGCTGGGGTTGTTCTCCAGCCCTGCTAAGGATTACAGCAAGTGGGGTCTCACCCACTGGGGGACATAAAGCTGGTCCAAGCTCTCCATGTGGGGAAGGTGAGCTCATCGCATGGCAAGTAAACAGGACACTCTTTTCATCGTACCATGAAAAGACAAGTCTGCCAGTGTGTGTGTGTGTGGGGGGGTATTCTTCTCATTCCTTCTAAAATCAATTTATTTTCAATGCTGGTATCTGGCAGGACTACAGAGCTGCTACCCAGCCAGTCTGGTGTTGCCATGTATTAGTAATAGGCCTTAGACCCTATAATAATAATAATCAGACATACAAAGCCTCCGGACTTTGTGTGGATCTTCTTGATCTCAAGCATAATTTAGCTATATTTGCAAAAAGAAAACAAAAAATCAGGTACTTTGCTGAGCCTGCAACTTGCTCCAGGATCAGATGACCATGATCCATCTCATCCTGCTGTAACAGCCAACTTCACGCAAGGGACAGGTGCTTGTGGTCTGTCTTGTGGTTTTGAGCTTTGCTTTAAGCATATTAATACCCAATTTGTTTTAATCTTGTGCAGTTGTATGGTTCTTGCCATAGAAAAGGACTAACAAATCCATGTAATTAGGGTATTAGAGATGATGTGTGTGATCCACTTGCACACACAGTATTGAAACATATAAAAATGACCCTGAGCTTACAGAGAACTGAGAAAAAAAGCTCTTCTCACTCCCCAGGTTAACACCACTTCCCAGGAACACAATCAGTATGCTGGCACCTCACCACATCAGTGCTTAGTAGGTTGAGCAGTGCACCAGTGATACTTTGTGCAGAGCAGCTTTAACTGTACTATGGGAATTAGCCCTAATTGAGTCATTTGGCATAGAAGTCTTAGGATCATTGCAACCAGACACATGGTAGTTCATTATTGTATTTGGATGAGACTGTGGAAGCATTAATTAGACTAACAATTATCCTCTTGGAGCCCTTGCATTCCTGTCAAAGGTGTTTTCCTCACACCAGGATGTGGGTACCAGTGCGAATGAGGGTCTCAAACCACAGCTCAGGCTTTCCATGCATGCAAAGAAAAAAAAAGGAAGGAGGAGAGGAATGTAAGTGGAAAAGGAACAGGAATTTTTCCGGACTTCCTTCTTGCATAGTTAAAACTAGCCAGGGGCCACACTCTGATCATGCCAGCACAGAAAATGGACAGGGTGGCACTCACCCACTGAGCACCCCCAGCACAAGGTTGAGAATGAAGAAGGAGCCAAGCAAGATAAGGCTGACAAAGTAGATCCAGGGCCATTCATTCCCAATAGCATCATTTACCTGGCAAGGAGAGAGGCAGATGAAGCATTCTGAGCACACTGGTTGCTGCCTGTCTCACTATAGGGCCTCCCTCAATAACCTCTATGAGCTTTGTCCCCTTTGAAGTGAGTGCTGGGGATGACAGCAGATAAACCTGACTGAGCATTGGCTTCTTAGGACTCTACACCTGGTTTTAGCAGAGGGATTTTGGGAGCAGATTTAAACATCAGCCCTATGCCTAGGTCTCAGCAAGACAATCTCCCAAGGACTGTAAAGTGTAAGGGGCTTTGCTGGAAGAGCATCCAGCAGCCAGCCATTGCTGTGCCTTGCCTGTACCTCTTCACAAAGGTGGACGCTGGAGCATCCCTGCCGTCTATCTGGAGAGCAAAGACAGCCTGGGCAGTGCCTGCAGAGATGCAGGAGACATTGCCTGGCACATTATGGGATGATGCTTGGTAGGGGCAGGATCTTTCACTGGCAGAGACCTAGCTCTGTTCTGAGGTACTGTATCCTGGAGGGAACTCCCCACTCTGAGGCAAAACCTCTGCTGAGCTGAGCATGAAGTCCAAGCTGCTGGAGCCTACCCAGTAGAGGACTTCTGTCCAGCCCTCCATGGTGATGCACTGATAGACAGTCAGCATGGCAAAGCCAAAGTTGTCGAAGTGTGTGATGCCATTGTTGGGCCCCGGCCACCCGCTTCGGCACTCAGTGCCATTGATGGTGCAGTGGCGCCCGTGGCCAGAGCTGGTGCATGGGGCTGGCTTCTCTGATCCCACCGTGGCAATCACATCTGAGGGGAAAAGCCATGGTGTGAGCAGCAGGTCAGGTCAAGTAGAGCAGGTCCCAACACCTCCTGGGTCCCCTTTCACCACCTCCTCACACCACATACCACCACCAAGCTGTGTGCTGTGCCAAACATTGGTCCTGCCACACTCCCAGGGCAGACCAGACTTTCTGCTACCCACAGAACTCTGGTGGTCCCTACAGCAGCCACACAAAGATATCTCTGCCATACTGAATCCTGCCACAGCCCTACCTGTCCTTAGGTAGTAGCAGGTCTTGTGCATCCTGCCCTTGAAGAGCTCTTGTCCAACGATGGCATAAATGATGATCATGAAGAGGACTAGCAGGGCGATGTGGAGCAGGGGCACCATAGCCTTGATGATGGAGTTTAGGACGACCTGAAGACCTGCACCACGGAGAAGAGAGAAGAGCTCAACTGCTTCCTAAACAGCTTTGGGTGTTTATATCCCCACCAGCCCCTCTGACAAGCAGCTTCTGACATGCCCCACACCAAGGGAAGAGGGGCACATGTGGGTTGGGACTGAAATCTCTGAAGCAAGAAATCCTTTCTCTGCCCACAGTGCAGACCCCAGCAGAGCCAGAGTCCAGGCAGCGCTGGAGGCTGCTTCATGCCCACCCTTTGCCCCACCACCCCGTTGCTCTCATCCTGGCTGTGTTCACGTGAGTTATGAGAGAAGGAGATTCCTGCCCTGAGAAACTAGAGTGATGTCCTGGCCCCTTTCATACCGGCACCCAAAGGTGACGACACTGAGCCATGGAGGGAGCTATGTGTGTGCTGACCTGTAGATCCCCAGTCTTGAAAACCTGCTTATCCCCAGGGAAAAGCATGAACCTGTGGCTTCATCCAGCAGCAACAAGAGATGTGCCCCTCAGCCCCCAACCCTGGCCAGGCACAGGGGTTCAATCCACTCATGCTAGCAGGGCACCTAGCACCTACTTGGCACTCCAGACACCAGGCGCAAGGGTCTCAGCACACGAAATGCTCGCAGGGCCTTCACATCAAAGCCACCTTTTCCCCCTGAAGGCCCTCCCTCCTTCGCATTGAGCTTCTCCAGGGTCATGGTGATAAGCCTGAAAGAGACAGGGCACAGAGCAGGGAAGGAAGGGAGAGAAGCAGAAGGGAACAGGACAAGAAAGAGAAGAGCATGAGAATGGAGACCAGGATATCTGTGCCGAGGGTTCAAAGCTCTGAAGGCAAGAAAGTGAGGGACATGATTCTGTCAGCTGTGCTTAGCTGGGAACTCTTGGCTAAGTTCAACTACTGTGGCTGGGCACCCCCTCACTGGGTTTCACCTTCACTGCTGAGCACATGGGGATCCCCCCATCCCCTCATGCCCTCTCCCTGTGTGCTATGGCCTGGAGGACCCCCTGCTACTCCCATTCTCCAGGGCAAGAAGACCCAAGAGCCGAGAAGGAGTCATAGAAGAAGTCAGAGAAGGATCCCAGGGGATGTCAGGCCATGAAAAGGGGGCCCATGGGAGAAGACCATGAACTGAACCTACAAGTTGCTCCAAACCCCCTTGCAGTCACTAGAAAAATCAATGTAGCTGACCAGCTATGGACCAGGCCAGACACAAGCTGAGTACCAGCAGCTTCCTCTCCTTGCATTACCCTAGGGACACGATGGAAAAATCGAGCACGTTCCAGCCGTTCCGGAGGTACGCATCCGTATGGAAAAGAAACCCATAGGCAATTATCTTGAGCATGGCCTCAATGGCAAAGAAGATCAGGAAGGCATATTCGATCTTCTCCTGGGGAGTGGAAAGGCAAGAGGGAGAGGATGCTCCATTAGAGCTGACTGTCACCTCCCTTGGTATCACCACCAAGCATGTCTGCCTCCCACCCTGCCTCAGGATCAGCCCCTGCTGCCAACCAATCTGTGATCCCCAGCATGGCAGCAATACCCTGGCCGCCTGTCATGGTTTGAGCCCAGCCAGTAGCTCAGAACCATGCAGCTGCTCGCTCACTCCCCTCCTTTCCCACCCTGCTCCTGGAGGGATGGGGAGAAGAATTGAAAGAGTGTAACTCCCATGGGTTAAGAGCAGTCCAGTAACTAAGGTATAACACAAAACCACTGCTGCTGCCACCAATAATAATAAGGGAAACAACAAGGGGAGAGACTATGAAACTAAAACTGGAAAACAAACCAATAAACACAAGTGATGCCCAATACAATTGCTCAGCCCCCACTGATCAACACCCAGCCCGACCTGAGCAGTGATCTGGGCCTTGCAGGTAACTCCCCCCAGTTCCTATAGCGGGCATGACTTGCTGGGGGATGGAATACCCCTTTGGCTAGTCTGGGCCAGGTGTCCTGGCTCTGCTTCCTCCTGGCTTCTTGCGCCCCTCCTCCCATTCAGAGCAGGAGGCTGGAAGTCCTTGGTCCCCGTAAGCATTACTTAGTTAGCAACAATTAAATCCACGGTGTTAGCAGTGTCGGTTTCATGCTAACGTCAAAACCACAGCGCTGCACCAGCTACTAAGAAGGAAAAACCTGACTGCTACAGCTGAAGCCAGGACATCAGCACATGCCACTCTGGCCTGCAGCATGATCTGACTCCATTCAGTGCCAGGACCATGTTCCTGGGCTGTAGGTACCAGCTCTTACAAACTACACCAGTAAAGCCACCAATCCCCAGCCCAGCACGCTGCTGGCCCAAGGCACTGCACATCTCTAGTTCTCCTCACTGCTATGTCACCCTCTCATTCTCCCACACCCTTCCTTGCTCAGACAGCACTGATGCCTTGTCCTCATCCTCCTCAGATGAGGGCTTTCTGGGTCTGTCCTGGAGACACCACAGTCACCAGGGAACAGCCTGCACTGTGGCTTCCTTTGTGCCCTGGGCTCTCAGAGGAGGGCTCAAGAGCTCCTGCCTAGTGCCAGGGAGGCACAGTGAACTGCTAAAGCTGGCCTGGGAGCTCAGAATAGCTCACCCTTCCCTGGAGCACATCCAAGAGCTGACTGTGCCCACCTGGTTCTGTCTGTCACTGCAGTCACTGCCCTTGCTGCTAATGGCCCTTTCCAGACTGGGATTAAATCCCTCTGAAGCAGCCAGGTGGACTGGGTTATTTATATTGCTGGTTTTCCATGGCCCCTGTCCTCCATCTGCACCCCACAGAGGACAAGGAGCAGCCCAGCTTGGGATCTGCAGGGAATTGCACCCAGAAAGGCAGAAACATCTGAGACTGAACTGAAAGCAGGCCTCCAATGGGGAAGGCTGGAGTGCTCCAAGCAAGCCTTCCTCCCAGCGTCCCTCTGACTTGCCAAATGAGAAATGCTGTCCATTTATGAAACCATGGCTCAGATCGGAGCATCGCTGGCTCAATTACCACATTGGAAAACAGTGCCCATGCCAAGTGTCCCTGTATGACTGTCACCCATAACAGTGTCAGTTCCTCACTGGATCTGAGAGCAGCAATGGGAAAAGCTGAGACCTAAGTATTGTGATTATCGATGTTATCAGGGCTTTGTTTTCAAGGTTTTAGCAAAGGCAACTCAACACTACTTCTCTCCCCCACTTATCAGTGACAGATGCCCCTAGTCTGTTCCCAAAAGCCTGTCCTTGCAATCCCAGACACAAAAAAGCAACTATTCTGAGGGTCATTTCATGTACAGAGGGCTTGCAGAGCCACACCAGCAGCCAGTGTTGAGGTGGGGCATCTCCTGTGCTGTAAATGCAGGAGACATGGGGGAGCCCACTGAAAACTTGCTGCCACCTCCAGATACCAGCAGAAAGATATTAAGGGATATTTTGTCCCAGCAGACTTTATACCAGGTCAAGGACTGCATGTTCTGCCCATGGTGCAGACCCACTTCATATGCCCAGGTTGATTTGAGCATCATAGAATCACAGAGTGGTTTGGGTTGAAGGGGCCTTAAAGCTCATCCTGCTCCAACCCCTGCCATGGGCAGGACACCTACAGCAGGTTGCTCCAAGCCCTGTCCAACCTGGCCTTGAACACTACCAGGGCAGCCGCATCACCTCAGCTTTCTCCCCTGGTGGGAGGCTGATCAGTGAAGGGAGGCAGGGCTGCCTGGTAGGTCCGGGATTGGGTGTGTGAGCAGCCCAGTCTTCAAAAAGCCATTATAAAAAGATGGAGGTCTTTATAACACAACAGGCTGCTACACACACACATATGCTTCAACCATGTTAGGGGACACAGTAACTTGACCTGCGGGTGCTGAGTGAGCCATGGAGCAGCAGGAATAACAGCATGCACCGTGCCAAAGCAATGTGACAGGATACTGGTCCAGCCTGCTCAGCAGTGTCAGCTTCCAGGGCCCATGGTCACGCAGGGCTCTCCAGAATGAGCCCCACATCCAGGCTGGATGGGGCTTGGAGCAAGCTGCTCTAGTGGAAGGTGTCCCTGCCTGTGGCAGGGGGGTGGAGCTGGATGAGCTTTAAGGTCCCTTCCAACCCAAACCAGTCTGGGATGTCTCTCGTGTCTTCTCACAGGTAACAGGGGGAGTGGGACTTGAATAAAGCCTCCCAGCCTGGCCAAAGTGCTCTGACTCAGTTTCCCCTCCTCAACAGTTTTAAGGTCCTTAGTAGATACACTCAAATCTCTGCAGAAAGAGCTGGGCAACGAAGAGGCAACTACAAAAGTGACAGGGAGAGATGAAATGCATTGCAGCGTCTCCAACAAGCCTTTGTTGCACTATTTGCAGGCTCCATGCAGAGCCCAAAGCACAAGATGATGGGGCTCTGGCTCAGTTCTAAGCTGGGATTGCTCCTGCAAATCCACCAGAAAACGATGGCAGAGACATGCAGAGCAGGGATGAAAGAACAGAAGCCTTGGGCTGCCAGGCTCCTGATCCAAAGGGCTGTTAGCGTGGCAACAGGATGGAAAATCCCCAATAGGACACAGCTGAAATAATCTAATGAATATAAATAAGATGCAATTCCATTTATATACGACATTACGCAGCTCACACCCACCTGTCTCCCATCCATGGGTCCTTTCTGGACAGCATCATTCCCTATCTGGTAGCACCACAAGGCAAATTGCTGCCAGGTTGCCTCCCTGTCATGCCACACTGCCACATGCTGCAGCTCTGCCCTTGCATCCTGATCTCACCCAAATCCCAAACTCCCTCCCAGTGAGAAGCCTCCCTCCCTGCTGTCCTCACCTCCTGCCTTCCATGCTCAACCTGCTCCAGTTGTTTTTTCTTTGCTTCTTTAGCAATAACTGCACCCTTCAAACCCTGCTGTGCCCCTTGCCAGGGAAGAAACCAAACCCAGCACACCAGAGGCTGAGTGAGCACCTCAGGAATTAACTCTCTGTGGGTACATTTAATTCCCCGCCTCTGTGGGAGGCAATTGTAGGTCCTCTATGGACCTATTTTGGTTTTAGTTCTAAAAGCCCTAACAACACATTGCCAACAGTGACCCCCCTTCTTTTTCCAAGGAAATGAGAAGTAAAAACTATCTTCACTGCCACTAAAAGACTGTTGAGGGAAAGAGATAAAAGCAGCTCAGGGAGCTGAAAATCACAAGTAAATCCTTTGTATTCTGCATCTCAGATTCTTTGCTTTAACATCTTTCCCTGCAGTCTCTAAACAGGCAAGAACCAGAGAGGTACTTCTTTAAGTCACAAGTCACCAGCAATACCTGCACACACCTCCCACCCCACCAGTGAGGAGTCACTTGGATTCAGACACTAACCTCAGACTCTCAATGGAAATCAATGTGGATTGAACCACAGTGGGGATCTGAAGAGGGAAGAGGAGTGGCAAAATAAAACCAGTGCAACAGATTGATTGGGATCACATCAAAACATCTTGTCCCAAGGAAAATAAAGCGACTGGCAAAAAAATGGAACAACTGAATGGAATGGAGCACCCTTTGAGCTTAAAAAGGATGAAGTTTCCCCCTCTTAAATAAGAAGTACCAAAATTAAAATACAGTTTGCAAATGAAAGGTCAGAAAATTTTGTTCCAGACCTGCTAAACAAAGCATTTGAGTCTCTCTGGAACAGGATGTTTCCTTTTGGAAGTGTCACCATAAAAAATTGAGGGAATTTGTTCTTTTTTTGGCATCAGTTCTTCCTTCCTGTGTACTTCACATCCCAACTTGCTGCCTTTGATCTCAACCTAGGGGTGGTTTCAGCACATCTGAAACCGCATTTTGCAGTGGTTTCTCCAGCACTCTGCCTCCCTCTGCCTTTGCAGCATCTCTCACTAGTCAAACAATGCCTCAATACACCCCAAGGGGCAGCAGCAAATGCCCCTACAACAGGTAGTACCACCTTGCACCCATGATACCCTGTCCCTGGCAGTGTTCAAGGCCAGGTTGGAGAGGGCTTGGAGCAAGCTGCTCTAGTGGAAGGTGTCCCTGCTGTGGCAGGGGTTGGAACTGGATGAGCTTTGAGGTCCCTTCCAATGCAAACCAGTCTGGAATTCTATAATGCTAGGCCATACAGTGAGCAGCTCTGCAGAGCCCTCAGAGCTGAACACTTGGCTATCCAGCAGGACAGTGGGAAGGGCTATGTCTTACCAGGCTGGAGTTGGCAATGTTGGTGTCATCTTCAGGCATCGGCAGGTAGATGGCCAGTGCAACACAGTTGGCAAATATGGTCAGGAGGATGATGATCTCAAAGGGTCTAAGAGGAAGTATTAAGGAGTGAAGACAGGGAAAAAAAGTCCTGTTCTGTCTGGGTATGTATGAGGAAACCCCACTGGCTATGGGGAAACAACCTCCTCCTGGGTTCCAGAGGGAGCAGTCAGACTTCACCCTCTGCCCGTCCTGGGTTGCTGCCCATGCCTTGGGTCCCAAGGTAACAAGGTAATGGGCTGGATGAGATGCAGGGCCTGGACACTCAGCACATGGCTTCCGGAGAGGGGCAGCTTTGGCACAGGATATATGGGAAGGGGGCATCAATCAAAAGACTGCAGCAGAGAAACAACAAGGGGATGGGAGAGCCGGCAGTGCCCTCCTCAGCACCTTGCATCTCTGTGGTCCTCCGGGATCCTCAAACTCCCCATTCATTTGCCTTGAAGTCCTCCAAGCTGCAAAACACCCTGACATACCAGGGGGGACACCACAAATCTAGACATACCCCATCAACTTGCTGGGCTAGCTACTGAGGACAAAACACCCACCAACCTGCAGAGCACCAGATTTCCTTGTGCTGACAAATGTGGGGCTTGAGATGTGAGCAAATTTGAGCTTCAAGCCAGCCTGACTTTCACCCACCCCAGGCTGAGTGATACTCTCCACTCTCCAACTGCTTGGACAAGATCCTGTCCCACTCATATGGCTCAGCTTTGTGCTCCAACAGCAGTTATACAACAAAGATGAGCCCAAGGAGCAGGCACATCTCCTGCTATACTGAACCCAGATGCCAGGTATCCCACAGAAATGCTCACAGCTAATCTCTCCTTGGCAGCTTGCATGAAGACCACAGGAACTGGAACGACCCCGTCATGCCTTGCAGACCCTAATCCCTGAATGAGATGAGGCTACCTTGGTGCATGTGGGCATAAATACAGCAGGCACTGGAGAAACCCAATGCCCTGGATCATTTGTCTGCCAAGGTCAGGATCCCCTGCACCTGCATCCTTCCTGGTGGGACACCCAACCTCTCCCTTCCATATTCTCCTTCCAGGCCTCCAGTGTGGGAAACTAAGACCCCCCCCGCCCCCCAAGTGCTACGCACTCTCTGTGGCATGTGTTGACTCAGGATGAGGAATGTGTTTGAGCATGTTGGGAGATGCAAGCCCTATTTCCAGCTCTTTCCCTGACACTAGGGTGTATGCACAAATTTCTTCCCTACTCAGTACCTGTTTAAGGCACAGACACAGATTATTAAGGTACAGAGCCTTCCATGTGCTTGTAGAACAAGCCAGTCCTCAAGCCACAGAAGCAGAGACAGAGAATTCACCCATCTTAGTTCTGCTCCCTCTTCTTGAAGGACAGAGAGACCCTTTGCAGTGAAGGAACAAGGGCTCAAACTCTGTGATCAGCACAGCACCACCATGAGCGTGAGCATGGCCTGAGACCCTGCAAACGGGCACCCCAGGCTTTCAGCAGGCTGTCATCTCCTGCAGCACAGGGACATGAGTTTGGTGCTTCCATGGCTGCACTACATGTCCAGCAACACAGCCAGCCTGAAAGGAGCAAAGCCTGCCCAGGGCTGGGAGGATCTGGCCATGAACATGCAGGTAGGTTCAGCAAATGAAATAAGTCGGTTTGGAAGAACAGGATTTGCTGGAAACATCTCTAAATTTCATTTTTCTTCCTTGAGCCCAAGTGTTTTCCTGAAGCCAAAGTGAAATGTTTTGTCTCCCATCCTATTCCCTTCCATAAAATACAGGTTAACAAAGCAGTATCTAGTGGCCTAAAACAGTGCCCGGATGGGTGGCAGAAGGGTGACATTTTGGTATTTCTATAACACCCCAGTGAAAAGATGCTCATGAAAGAAGAACCACCCAAACCCCCTCCCCAAATTGAGCCAGAGGCACAGAGGTACTGATCCTCCAAAGGGTATCACTCCCAAAACCTTCACCTGCAACCGCAGTGCCAGGGAGGGCTGGGGAAAGGGGGGCTGAGAGAACAGTGCTGTCACCAGGATTCAGGGAATGCTGTCCAGCCTCCCCAGGACAGGGAGCAGCTCTGGGATCAGTAGTGACACACACAAAGAGCCATCCCATCCCACAGCTCACCACGGTCTCAATACCAGCTGGTTGTCCCCAGCTCCATCCTCAGCTCCCACTGCCCCAGCCAGGCCCCCACTCCTCTGCAAGGCCCTATCCCCATGCTGGGGTGGACACCGTACCCCCTCCTCTCACCTAAGCCCTCTCCCCTCCTTCAGGCTCTCCCCAGCACAGCTCCAGCCAGCACAAAACACATTCACTCCCTCAAGACCCTTCTGCCACTCAGCACCCCGCTGAAGGTCCCCATGGCCTAACCTGCTCCTCAGCCCCAGCTTCCCCCCGACACGAGTGCCTCCAAGCCCTCACAAGCAGAAGGATACTTCCACTCCACGATGCTGATGCACGCCTTCCGCAGCGGGTTTTGCAGGGTTAAGCAGAACAGAGCCCGGGCTGGCCGTGGGGCCACTGGTGGCACCGGCTTCTTGGACTTCTCCTTCTGTTGCCTCTTTTTCACATCATCCTGGGCAGAAGCAGGCTCCATGGTGTTCCTTTCCTCGCTTTTTCTGCTCCTCCTGCCCCACGGCTGAGCACCCCTTCCTTCCCTGGGTCCCAGGAGCTGGAGCTCCTCCGGATCCCCCTTCCTGCAGCACCGGTACAGAGCCCTCTGCCCCAGGGACACAGTGGGGGCTGTGCGAACACACAACCCATGGGTGTAAATTTAGCTCCCGGCCTGACTGCTGGTGCTGGCCCAGCTCCCCAGGCAGCACAAGGGCCCCTGCAGCTGTTGTTGCTTTACCAGGAGCATCGGGAGGGTGAGTGCTTCACATGCCACTGCCCTGGCTGGGTGGGAACAGGCTGCCCAGCGGTGTCCCACAAAGCAAAGTGTGTCTGTGCCAGGCCAGCTCTTGCCCCAGCTCTCCATGCCCAAAGTGGGGAGCTGGGACACGAAGCAACGCTTGCTGAAGCACATTACTGAAGGTGAGACAAGAGAATCCCAGACTGGTTTGGGTTGGAAGGGACCTTAAAGCTCATCCGGCTCCAAGTCCCTGCCCCTTCCACTAGAACAGGTTGCTCCAAGCCCCGTCGAACCTGGCCTTGAGCACTGCGAGAGCTGGGGGCAGTGTACTCGAAAGGGGCTACAGGGATGCTGGAGAGGGACTCTTGATCAGGGACTGTAGCCACAGGACACGGGGTGGTGGGTTCAGACCGAAACAGGGCAAGTTCAGGCTGCAGGTCGGCAGTAAACTCTCCCCTGTGAGGGTGCTGAGGCGCTGGCACAGCTGTGGCTGCCCCATCAGTGCCTACGGAAACCTGAAGCCCCGCCAGAGCCCGGGCCGGGCCGGGCCGGGCCGGGCCAGGCCAGGGCAGCCGGGGGCCGCCGGGTGAGGCTGGACCTGCCCTGGGCTCTGCCCTCAGCTGCCGAACACAGCCGAGCCGAGCCGAACCGAACACAGCCGAGCCGAGCCGAACCGAACTCAGCCGAGCCGAGCCGAGCCGAACACAGCCGAGCCGAACCGAACTCAGCCGAGCCGGAAGGGGCGGCCCCCCTGAACTTGCTCCGTTCCCGTTCCGGTTCCCGTTCCTGGCCCCGCCCCCGCCTTGCCGCCTCGCGGCCCCGCTGGGCACTGCAGCGGCGCCGGGCGGATCCCGGCCTGGGGAGCGCTCGGTCCGCCCTGGGATGGATGTTGGGGGTGTCCGGGGGTTCCAAAAGCGGATCCGTGTCCGGCGTGCGGGAAAACCCCAGCGCGAGAGATCCCGGGGTCACTCCGGCTGGGGCGCTCGGGGCCTGTTCCGCGCATCAGGCCCACCAATGCCGGCTTCCTCGTTCCATTGAGACACGGAAGGTACGGGCTGGTTGTAACCTACGTGTGTTCACTGTATCGTTCCTTCTAATCGTTGTGCATGCTCAGGGGAGGGATCTTCACCTGAGCCGGGTCTTTCTGCCCTGTGGCTGTGATTTTTAACGTTACAATGAAAGCAGTTCAGTTTGGGACGCCTTAATAGTTCTTGCCCAGAAAGCACCCTAAAAGAACTCAATAGTCACTGTAACTGTTCTGTAGGTGTTCGTTTATTCAGGCTGGGTGTGGGGGGGATCGCGCACTGACTGTCCAGCTTGCCACAGATTCATGTCAGTGGATCGACATGTTCATGATTCCTGAGAAGAGGGGTCCTTGGAGCTCTGCCGCTCCTCCTTGGGCATGCACACTGTCCCCTGGTGGTGGTCGTGAGGGTGAAGGCTCAAAGTCTTCCTCTAGGTTGAACTTTTTTACCCTTTCTCCTGCAGTATGAGCAGTAGTGCCGTGGCAGTTTCCCAAACCACCGAGGCAGGCCTGACTGGTACACATCTTCATCTTTAGCACGTAATCAGCTCCTGTTGGCTTTGGCCTGGACAAGCAGTAACAGAGTTGCTTAATTAACTAACTGACCTTTATGCTGTTTCTTAAAGCGGCTTTGTCTTAGTGGATTTCTATTATCAATCCCCCCTTTTCTGTAACTTTAGCAACTTCTTTTGCATTTACCCGGAAAGGATAACTATATCTTTCAGTTTGTACTGTATGAGAGGTTATGCAGTTGTTCTGTTTGATTTACTGCTACATAGATGCCTGCTAAATTTCTGGCACATTTTCTTAACACAACCTAAGGTTATGCCTACTAATACTGTTACTGTAATTGCAGTCAGAGTTTGTATCAAGCTAGCAAGGCACCCTGTGAGAGAAAACCCAAATCCCTGTAGGATTTTGTTGAACCATGTAGTTTCCATATGTTCTCTTAAAGCTGTACTGTCTTGTGCTATTCTCGAAATCTCATCAGTTTATTATTTAAATCTGAGTGACATTTGCAATGTGTATACAACATGTTTCATTTTGTAATCCTAGAAAGCCACATACTCCATGTTCTTTTAGAAGGAGTAGGTCTAATGACAGTCTGTTTTGCAATACCATTCTGGAAGTTGTCTGTTATTGCCTGTTTAAGTCCTGCAAACCCTTTTGGGTGGCATTTGCTAAGCTTTCTACCTGTTGAGTAAGGTTATGTAAAACAACTTTATTTTCTAATGTTGAGTATCCTGGAGTGAAAATAGCCTCTATAGCCCATAATAGTCTTGTACCTGTGCTACGGGATTGCCAATTTTCTTGACTTTCTCTCTTTTTCTCGTCCCCATAGAGATGGTTGCAAGGGAGACTTCCTCCATCATGGACATAATGTTACATTCTCTACACCACCCAGCTGAGGGCATAACTTCCCAGGATCCTATCTGAACATCTTTCCAAACCTTTGGTATCTGACAGTCCCATGGAATGTTTGGACATTGATCTCCAGAGGGCCAGAGGTATGTTATTTTCTTGGCCCAAGAAGTAGGAGGTTTAGCCACATTACACTTGGTAACTGAAACGTTGACTTTTTATAATTCAGAGAGTAATTTCCTTCTGCATTGACCCATAGTAACTTGCTTTCATTATGTCCTTGCCATGTGTTTTCCCAAGTTTTAGTCAAATTGGTGGGTAAAATTCTCTATGGAACTGGATTTCCTGCCTCGGTTGGCATTGGTAATGGAGGATACATTCTGTATTCTTCCAAGTCCTTGAAGTAATTGCAAAATTAAATATTCATTATAACCAATGCTACAGCCTGTATACATTAACATTAGCAGCCATAAATTCATTGTCCCATACCTCTTTGGAATTTCAATTGTAAAGGTTCTGTAGCTTCCACTCTCCACTTTGCGGGTGCCTTCTTTATTCTGGAATAATGGATCCAGGAAGGTCATTCTTGGATCTTGACAGCTGTGAACGCTGTTAGCAGCACTTGCTGTGGTCTGTTCCACTTCTCCTGAAGAAGGTCACCTGGAAAATTCTTAATATATGCCCAGTCACCCGGGTTAAAAGAGTGAACTTTATGGTCTAAACTTTTAACTTTAGTCTCTGACACTTGTTTATGGACTTTTTCGAATTGTTTACCCAAAGAGATCATAATTCTTGGAGGCAGTAATTTCCTAATTGTTCTAGATTTTCCTTATTTATTCCAACTGTCTGATATGGCCTTCCAAACAGGATTTCAAAAGGACTTTGCCTCAGCTCTCAGTTTTACATGCATTCTCTAGTGATAGGAAGTGCCTGATATCAATATAATAGAGATTCCTGACAAATTTTAGCAAGTTGTTGCTTAATCATAGGATTTGTCTTTTCCACTTGTCTCTATGGAGGATGGAGTTGCCAGTTAATTCCTAATATTTTGCTAACATGTTGCACTACTTGTTCACAGAAATGTATTTCCCGATCAGATGAAGTAACTGCCGGTACTCTAACTCTGGGCATTATTTCATCTCTTTAGTCACTTTGCTTGCCTTATGAGTTGTACATGGAAAAGCTTCTGGCCATCCAGAAAAGGTGTCTGTTAATACTAGTAAATATCAGTAAACCCCTTTTCTTGATAATTCAGAAAAATCAATTTGCCAGTGTTCTCCCAGAATGTTTCCTCTCCCTGTAGTTCCTAGTTCCTGTAGTAGGATTGTTTCTTAAAACAGATCTCACATTGCTCAGTGACTTGTCTGATAGTAGGGTATAAATTTTTTCCTGCCACTGTAGTCTCCAGATATTCATATGGAGTTTGTTCCCCAATGAGCCTTATTATGTTCATCTTTGACAGATTTCCACATTTGATTGCCTGGTATTATGACCTTCCCATCCTTTAGACAAGTCCACCTGAGATGGAATTTGCCCCCCTTTTTCTTGAATCCATTTCTGGTCTGAATCTGAATCTTGGACTTCTGTTTGATTGACAATTTTTCCTTCAGAAACTAGTGCCATCACCAAGGGCTCTTGTGTTTGTTCTGCCACCTGCCTGGCTGTACCATCAGCCAATCTGTTACCTCTTTCTGGATCACTGTCACCCTTAAGAAGTCCTTGACAATGTATTATAGCAACTTGTGCAGGTAATTGCACAGCCTTTAATAAATAGAGGATCTCCTATGCATATTTAATTTGTTTTCCATGTGATATTAACAAGTCTTGTTCTTTCCAAATTGCCTCATGGGCATGAACAACTCCAAAAGCATACTTAGCATCTGTCCATATGTTAATTTTCTTCCCTTTTGCCATTTCCAGTGCCCTTATTGAGGCAATGAGTTCTTCATTTTGTGCAGATGTTCCTACAGGTAGAGGATTTGATTCAGTTACGTCTGTAGTGGTGGTAGTTGCATATCTGGACTTACGAATTCCTTAGCGGACAAAACTGCTTCCATCAGTATACCAGGAATCTTGTGCTTCTTCCAGAGGCTCTTCTTTTAAGTCAGGTCTGCTTAAGTAAACAGCTTCTATAGTCTCAATACAGTCATGATCCAGTGGTTCTGTAGCTTTTCCTTCATGAAAGGAAGCTGGATTTACAGCATGAGTGATCTGAATTTCCACATCGTCTGGCTCAGCTAAGATTGCCTGATATTTTAGGAATCTAAACAGGGATAGCCAATGTTTAACTTTCTGCTTGAGCACCACTGACACAGCATGTGATACCAGCACTGTTATCTTACCCAAAGTAAATTTACAGGCTTCCTCTATATTCAGTATCACAGCAGCCACTGCTCGTAGGCAGCCTGGCCAGCCTTTACTGACCTCATCCAGTTGTTTAGAGAAAAAGGCCACAGGTCTTTTATTGGGCCCAAATCATTGTGCTAGGACTGCAAGAGCTGTTCCCTGTTTCTCATGTGAAAAGAGCCAAAATGGATTTGTCACATCAGGCAACCCTAGGGCAAGAGCTCTCACAAGCTCTTTCTTAAGGGTTTCAAAAGCAGTTTTTGCTTCACCCATCCATATCATCTGCATATTGTTGGTTTTAAAAGCTCATACAATGGTTCAACTATGATGCCATAATTGTAAATCCATAATCTGCACCAACCTGTCATTCCAAGGAAAGTTCTGGCTTCTTTCACCATTTGAGGAAGAGGGGTTTGGCAGATGGCTTCCTTGCACTCAGTCCCTCTGGAGACTTCATATCCCAGGTAGATTACCTGCTTCTGCACTCGTTGTGCTTTCTATTGAGAGACTCGATATCCATGTAGTCCAAGAAAATTCAATAAACTTATTGTCCATTGAATACACTCGTCACAGTTTCAGTTGCAATTAACAAGTCATCCACATACTGCAATAGGACTCTGTTTCCTTCAGGAGGTTTCTACATTTCCAATTCTTGAGCTAGTTGATTTCCAAATACGTTGGGCTGTTTTTAAACCCTGGAGGCAACACTGTCCAGGTCAGGGGAGCTTTTTCTCCCAGTTGTGCCATTTTCCCATTCGAAAGCAAATAGTTTCTGACTGACTAGGGCTAGGGGGAGGCAGAAGAACTCATCTTTTAGATCCAGTACCATGAGCCAGATCTGATCATCTTTAAGTTTTATGAGCAGTGTATAAGGATTAGCTACCACTGGATGTAAGTCTTTAACTATTTTATTAACTGCCCTCAAATCCTGTACTAGATGGTAAGTACAATCCAGCTTTTTCACTGGTAATATAGGGGTATTATAATCAGATTCTCATTTGACTAATAACCCATTTTTTATGATTTACTGATCAAATCCTCTATTCCTTTTTGATCTTCTAGTTTTAAGGGGTATTGTCTTTTATTTACTGGACTCACTCCCTCTCTAAGCTCAGTTATTATTGGAATTGCATTTTTTGACTTTCCAGGACCTTCTGAATCCCATACCCCTGGCTATACCTGAGTAAAAATCTCTTCCACATCTATCTCAGATTTCCAGAATATTTCCGAGTCTATCACAGCTACACTTAAGATTTCAATTAACTCTTTTTCTCTTACTTTAAATTCTGTATTTGCTTGTTTAAATTCAGTGGTTGCCTCCAGTTGTTCCAATAAATCTCGTCTCAACAGTAATTTGGGACAATTTGGCAGGTATAAAAACCTGTGTATTCCAATTCATTTTTCCAACTTATATTCAAGGGGTTTAAAGAAAAATGTCTTTTTTCTGCTGGCCAGTAGCTCCTATTATATTTACAAAGTCATTACTTATGGGCACCAACTTTTGATTTAGAACAGAGGAGGCTCCTGTATTGATTAAAAAATCAACTTCCTTCTCATGTTCCTCTGGCTTTATTTTAACCAGTGAATCTGCTAGGGTAGATGCACCAGGTCCTCATCAATCTGTAGCAGCTATTATGGACAAGGAGCTTTTCTGTAATTCAGGGCATTCATGATTCCATTGTCCATCCTTCTTACAATAAGCACACTGACTGATCCTCAGTTCATTCCCTATTTCCCCCCTTCCTCTCATAGGTCTACCTCTGCCACGTCCTGGTAATAGTCTCTGGTTTCTGCTTTACCCTAAAGCAGCAACTGTTGCAGTCGCTACAACTCTAGTCAACCTTCCCTTCCCTTCTTTCCTCCATCTCTATTCCTATACACCCTCCAAGACTCTTCTAACAACTTTGACAAATCCCTTATTTCTGGCTGTTTCAACTTCTGCAGTTTCTTTCTAATATCTGGGGCTGATTGCCCTAGAAATAATGAAACCAACTATTGTGTGCCATATCTGAGGATGGGTCCAAAGTTGTATATTTTCTCGTTGCACTTGGAAGGTTGCCTCAAAAGTCACTCGGGATTTCACTTGGCCCTCGTTACTCTGCATAAAGTGCTTACCAATTTACTGCTTTGGGAATAGCATTTTCTAATCCTAACTTAATCCAATCCTGATAATAACTCAACATCTGATAATCCTGCAGTATTAGGGTCCCAATTATTCAGTGGTACTTGCTGATCACATTAGTCAGTGATCCAGAAGTGTTGGTGGGCTTAACTAGACAAAGTCTGGCCTCCAGAATACTCCTTACCCAATTTTGGGACCCAGGTAGAAGCTAGGGGCAAGGACCTCCCTGCCCGGTTGCTACCCTGGCTCCGAAAGGCGCATCCTTTGGATGGGTTTGCTCAGCTCAGCTGAGCCACTTGCGGTGGGATGAGCGCACAGAGCGGGGTGGCCAACCTGCACCAGCCTTGCTCTGCGCTTTGCATGGCTGCAGGCTGGTGGATGGCCGTGCGTGTGCCGGCGGTGGCAGCAGCCCCACCTGCTGAGAGAGGAGGCTTTGGCTGTCACTGCTCGTGCCCTTCACTTCCCTCTGCTGGAAAAGAGCTCAAACGAGACAGAAAAACACCTAAACCGAGACCTGAAACAGAAATAAGGTTCCCCCGTTCCTTCACTGCAGCAGCTGGGAATTTGCACCTCCAGGTGTAAGGAAGATACTGAAAACTAGAAATCCATAGCCCTTTTAGATGCTCTGGCCCTCATTCTTGAGCTCTTGCTCCTTCTGTGGGGCTCCTGTGAGTCCTACCCTCCTGTGCCAGTTATACGTACATTCGTGTTTCATATGATGGCTGCAGGTAGCCATATTTAGACAACAGAATGGTTCTCGTCTGCACAGACCCTCACAATATCCTAGTGAATTCCAGACTTTCTGCAACATACGCAGCCTTTCTTGTTCTTTCTTCAGAACCTTCCTCAAAAGGACAGCAAGAAAAGACAAAAAGAGAAAACTCCTTCCATTTATTTTGATACAAGGTTTATTTATGTATGTCTTACATTCCTGCAATTACAATTTTTTCCTATAAATACAATAACATGTCATAAACTGAATGGAATCCTGTGATCTGGGGTCAGGTCTGTTCCCAATGGAATCAGTGGGAACTCACTTCTTATTTCTTATCCCTTATTTTTTTAACTTTGACATCTCTTTCTATAGTGTATGTTCACACACAAGGGATGTGTGTGACATTTTTATATGGATAAAATATCAAAGAACATTAACAAATTTCTTGTTGTAATTGAATATCAGTTTAGTCCACATCTGGAGTGAATTGTGTGTGCTTGCACTGTGTCTTTGTCACTAATTCTTTTGGTGGTGTTTAGAGTATTTGGACACGATTCATTCATCTGTGAGAAAATGGATCTTAAGAAACCTTTTAGAATGTCCCTCTGAAAATTCTGGAGGAAAAAACCACCTCACAAGAGAAGCTAAACTGAAGCCTGTTTCTATTTTCCCTAATCTAGGAATTTCTCAAGGAAAACCTCCATCACCTCGGTCATTAAACAGAATTAATAGCAGGAAATGTGATAAAAAAGCATTCCTGGGCTTTGATCTGCTGAAGAGAAACGGTGCCAAGTGTCTGAAGCCAATCAGCAGCCAAATGGAAGGGAATCTGCATGAATGGATATGTGAGGCATCATCAGAGCTACTTTTGCACAACTTTCACTGTGTGCTGAGCAGGCAGCAGGGCTGGGAGGGCTAAATAATCCTTATTGAGGACGAGCAGTTCTGAACAGCACGGTTCAGGCCCGCCTCAACTCTCTCTGATGGTACAGATCAATGGGTTGGGATGGGGTCGCAGCTGGAAAGAAGCATGGGTGTTCTTTTAAAAGTGATGGTTCTTGACTGATGTCAAACTCGTCTGTCCCAGAAATGCTCTATAAAATGCTGTTTGGGCTCTTCTCTTCTGCAAGAAACCTTGCAGTAGAACCTTTTCAGAACACTGAGGGGTGATCTGGCTTCATGCAGGAGCCAGGTTTGCTCCCCTGCTCTGGTTTTCTACTTTGCCAAACTCCACGTGTGAATGATTGCTGCGTGATGCTCTAAAGGCTTCTAATGTTGCATTTACACATATGTGCTATTAGCTGCAGCAATGAAATTGTTATGACCTTTAGGTGAGGTAGTTCCTGTCTTCACAGCTTTGGGGAAAGGGTAATGATGCTTCTCTTTCACTCATCTTAACTGCCTTTAACTAGGAGCTGTCAGCACATTCATGGAATTGTGGCAGTAGAAAAGTACTCAGTATTTGATCCTGGCCTAGACACTAACTCAGAAAAGCCAAAAGAGCTCTTCTGCAGTCACAGGGGTATTTTTAAAGCGGGATGCCTTCATGCCTGTCTTTGCTAGAACCAAGCATGAAGGTGAAATGGAGCACTGTGGGCTTTCAGGAAAACAAGCACGCCTGGTGTTTTATCAGCTTTCTTGGGTTTAATACACATCTCTACAAAGGCTGAGTCAAACATTTATTCTGAACCGGGTTTCAATTCTCTGTTAGTGCAGAAATAGCAGATAACACACAGTAAAGTTCAAGACCTGCTGTTGAGCAGGTTTGATGTTTGAATGCTTCATCGAACCTTCAGGACACAGAAAACGTTTTAACACAAAAGTACTTTCAGGAATACAAAAGGAAAGACAAAAACAAATAGAACAAAGCTTATGAATGTTGTTTGTGAAGGATGTTCCTTTTTTCTCAGCATACTGTTCTCACTGAACAATTACTTTCCAAAGCACCCAGACAGAAGAGGCCCTTTTGTTTGTATCCTGCATTTTTTTGAGTAAGGATCTAATCCCTGACACTCCAAGGTTTTTAGTTTAGTTTCACACAGCTGGGTTTCCATATCTCACAGCTGAATCACAATTTTCATTGTTCAGTTTGGTTACTACTCCTCTATTTTCCCTTCTAAAGTGTAAGAGATCCTTCTGGTCTGAGACTCCTCCAAACAATTGAGCTCATTCTTTATTTAAGTAATAATGAAAAACTATTTTCTTAATTTTTAGCATATTCATGTTTAGTGTCAGTTGTGTTTGAAGTTAATTCCATTTCCCTTTTTAATGCCATCCCTTCTCTGGGCTTCATAAAAAGAAGTGTGTCCAGCAGGTAGGGGTGATTCTTCCCCATCTCTGCTCTTGCAGGACCCCATGCAGAGTGCTGTGCTCAGCTCTGGAGGCCTCAGGACAGGTCCAGAGCACAGGGCCACACAGATAAGCACAGGGATGGAGCACCTATGCTATGAGAAAAGGCTGCGAGAGCTGGGCTTGCTCAGCCTGGAGAAGGGAAGGCTCTGGGAACCTCGATTGCAGTTCTGCAATCCTTAAAGGGGGTTACACAAAAGACAGAGACTTTTTGCTGAGCCTGAAGTGACAGGACAAGGGGCAATGTGTTCTTAACTGAAGGAGGGTAGGGTTAGATTGGATCGAATGAAGATGGTTTTGACAGGGGTGGTAAGAAACTGGAAAAGGTTTCCCAAGGAGCTGTTGATGCCCCAGCTTTGGAAGTGTTCAAGGTCAGGTTGGATGGAGCTTTGCACAACCTGACCTAGGGAAATGGTAAACTCATGGTAAGGAGGTTGGACGAGATGGGCTTCAAAAGCCCCTTCAAACACAAATCATTCTGTGAGTCTGCAATTTGGGTTGTGGTTGTTTTGGGGGTTTTTAATCTAAAAGGATGACCCTTTTTTAGACAGATTAGTAAGGTGAAATCCCCCCTGCTTTAAATCTGGCAATCTGTAGGTGAGGCTGTCACATCAGGTCACTTGCTGCTCAAAGAAGGAAATACCTGTCCCTTTGGCTCTGATTCACAGATTTTAGTTTGATATCTGTATAAAGTCAGCCTGCCTCCTTTTGGAAGTCTCTAAAGAAGAAAGTGGGCAAAAAGGAACCATTGCAGTGTCCTGGGGTGTCATGGGCTCCAGAATCACACAGTGCCTGAGGAGGGGGGCAGCTCTGGAGGAAGTCTTGCCCAATGCTAGACTTTATGGATTGTATCTGATGTCACTGAACCCTCCCCAGCCACCTTTAGAGGGTGCAAGGATGGTTCCCACAACGCCTCTGGGCAACCTGCAGCAGTCCTCAGCCACCCTCACATTAC